>JANHGO010003839.1:0-26204 GCA_024606505.1 Aquila spilogaster | reverse complement strand
TAATGAAAAGTTTCATTGTTATTTCATATTTACTTACCAAATCCTGCCAGAGTAAATTCTTGCCAAACTAGTTTTATATATTTCTTGTCTGGTCTTGCTAACTTACTGTTTTGTATCAGGCCCTTGTCAAACAGGAAAAGCGACCGGAGTAGTTCAGGTTATGGCACAACAAATAGGTAATGCAGAAAAAATGAAGTCTATCTAAAACTTCTTATGTAATATTGAGAAACTTTTAAAGGAACTAATTAGCAGAAGTGATGCAGCTTTTATCAAAACTATTTTTAATGCAGATTGAACGTACTGAAATAGCACAATAGTGCTTTAGAAGTGGGCGTTCCTACCACTGATACTGAAATCATGCATGTTTCCTTATGTTTGCCTTGGAGGTGGGAAGTACTTGCGGTAGAGAGGAAAAAAAGAGCAGACAGGAATATTAAAGTTCTTATTTCAGTTTGTGAGTTGTTTGTTTTGATGGATTTTTTGAGCTGTATTAATTAGGAGTGGGAACCTGAATCAAAACCATAAGATGCTTCCTAGCCTGTCAGTTCTCTTGTGCCTTCAAAGCCTGGATGTTCATAACTGTGTCTCTGGGTTTGGTCTAGGTACCAGAGAGAGGAATTTTTTGTAATAGACTAGAGAAATGAAGAAAGGTGTCTTTCCTTTTAGCCTTAGAGCAGAATTTACAAAGGCACGTCTTTAGTGCACTTTGCTTGAGAACTTGTTCATTAAGGGTCTTTGAAGTTTCTTAGCATCTTGAAGTTCCGCTGTATCTGTGATAATGTGAATAATATAGTGTTGTTTTAAATTATTTCTGAATTTTTACTTTACGAAAATGGATGGTGAGTTATTTCCTGTGAAGTGCTACAAGGCTAACTCCAGTTTGAGGAAAAGCCATGCATTACGAAAATCAGTTAACCGTACAATAAGTATTTGCTTAGAAGAAATGTGAGTTAATGATCTTTAATAGTTACAGAAATTAGAGAAAAACACAATAAAGTTAATTTTAGTAATCTCTTGGCTAATGACTGTTAAATGTAATTCTGACACCTGGTCATCTGATAGTGATAATTAACAACTGTATTTCAGTTGAATTTACTCAGATAGAAATAAAACAAGTTTCATGGCTATCACATTTCTCCCAAACCACTGATCTATAAAAACTAATCACATACAAAGCTGTTTTTCATACTTTGGAAATAGAGTTCTGGGATATTACAAAAAAAACAAAAACATCATTTGATGTTCTTGTGTGGACCGTGTTGTCCAAAATTTAATGCAGCATGTACTCTCGAGATTTAACAGTATGTATGGATTTAGAGGATTTCTGGTTGGCCCTTTTCTTCTCCAGTTCTGTCCTTTAAGACATTAGATGTTTTGCCTTCTAGACTCTGATAGCTGAAAAGAGATTGATGCTAGTTACTATTTCTAGAAAGTCAGGCACAGTTTGCAAGATGTTGCAAGTTTGAAGGCCCTCAAATTAGTCACTTTCTGCAGTGGTGTCTGTTCTCTGAAAAGTAACAAAGCTCTGCTACTCTTTTTACGCTTAACAACAGCCTGGGGCATTGGCTGTGTTAAGGGGGAATATTTGAGAAGAAAGAAAAGATTATGTATCATGTTCAGGTTGTGTGTTTACAGTACAACTTTTTCCCTAATGGAAAACAAACCTTTTAAGAATAGCAAGTTGAGTTCTAGTCAGCAATCAGGTGATGTAATAACATGCAGAAGACACTTTGTGGATGCTGTGTTATTCTTTCAGTTGTGACTTCCTTCTGTACTGCAAGTAATAGTAAAACCTATAAAGCATGTCTTTCCAATTACTGGTAGGCATATGTACACGCATAAATACACATACACATATATATATATCTTAATTAAAATGCAAAGTGTTCTTTATATGTCATTCAGATATCCCATCTACCAATTCAGCAAGCACAGGTTGAAAACCCTTTCATGCCATTCCAATACATTTCAATATTGATTTGTATCCATAAGACAAGCTGTTAAACTTTTGCAGCTATCGTGTAGAAAAAAAATCTACAAAATAAGCAAACACACTTTACAAAACTTTTCTTTTTTTCTTTATTTTCTTCCTATTTTTTTTTCCCTACAGTTTTGTGCCTGTTGACCACTGTCTGAGATGGTTCATTTTGAGGAGGATATATTTTCCTTTCATACAGTGCATAAAATCAGTAACACTGGGAATGTCTTTCTCTTGTGTGCCAGTGTTGGGACTGTGATCATGCTTATCATGTGAAAGCACATTCATATGTAGAACGATTGTTTGAAAAAAAAAATGCTTTGGCTTTATGTTTTAATTTATATTACTTTACAGGATTATGACCTAAATAGGTGTTTTAATGCTGAGCATTTTAGGACTGTGACAATCACTGTATGGAGGGATAACCTTTTTCTGTCATGTTTTTGATCTCTGATGTTTTTTTTCCCCTTCCTTCGTGCAGGATCCGAACTACTGGATACAAGTACATAGACTGGAGCATGGGGATGGTGGGATCTTGGATCTGGATGACATTCTCTGTGATGTTGCTGATGATAAAGACCGTGTAAGTACAAATAGCTATGAGAGAAGTTCAGCGTGCACAGTGCACGGTCAGGCCAGTTATTCTGTGTTTCCAGCACATGTCTAAAAGTGTGAGTCAAACAGTACAAAGGGTTTATTTTTTAAAATTGTTTGCTTGACAGATGTAGGAAGTCTGTTACTGTTATGATTTGTCAGAGAGTACAGGAATTATTTTATTAAAATAATGAGTTTTCCTTTCTCTCTGGTTCTTCAAAAGATCAAGTACAAAAATGAGCTGAAGTAATAATAAAAAATCTCAGAGGAACAGTAGTACGAACAATTGAATGCACAAGTTAAGCTTCGTGTTACCAGTTGAATATATGAAAAATACACACTGTTTTCAAGCTGTGGAAGGTTTTTCATAAGTCTTCTTGGATATTGGACATCCAAATATTTGGGTAATTGCTGGATACACAGAACTTCAGGAAATAATTGTTCATTGTTGGACCCTGTGTGTGCTTTTTCTCCTTTTTAAATAGGGATTTAGATCACCGTCACCTAAGAGGTTTTTCCTTATTGATTGATTGATTGCGGTTATAGATATTTATGTCTTTGAACTGTATGTTCAAAAGGGTAAGGTAAGAAACACTGTGGCAAGCTGTAAAGGCTTATGTAAATATGCCTCTTTTCTCTGCAAAGCTGCTGATGTTTGCCGAAGCTCAGGAGAGCGCCTGAGCCTGGTGCAGACTTCAGCCTGGAAGTGTGCTTTAGGACCCTGCTCCCATCACTGATGGGATCTTTAATTGCCTCTGCTGGGAGCAACACACTCTCTAAATATCCTTGAAAAGAGGCCAAATGATGACTCTCAGGCTAATTTTTTAGAAGTTGATACTTTGCCTACAGATATTTCTTGTGACAAAACTTAGTTGTCTTGGTTGGTTATTTCAACCAGGACTTTATGAAGAAAAATTATGTGGAGAGTCTTGGGACGTGAAGGCTCCTTGCTGTCTGAAATATAGAGTGGTATATAGTAACAGCGCTGAGTTTTCAGGAACTTCTTCAATAAAAATAGTGCCCAGCTAAGATTTCATGAAAAGCTAATTAAAACCTCCAGTTAGTTATCTCATATTCAAGGTCTCAAGTTGTGTGATTAGTTTAGCTTTTGCTTATGGGCCTCAAGGAGACTGGTGGAAGCTGTCACTAAATACACACATAAATGTATACATACACACAAATCTCAATCTATGACTTATTTGAATCATGCTCCTCACATGCTTCTTGCTTCAGAAGGAGAAGTTTAAATTCTGGTGACTCGAAGACCTCATTTGTTGGCTGTTATCTCAGCTTGCTGCCTTCAAGTGGGGTAATTCCTCCCAGTGAAACTCTGTGGGTGTTTATATGTGTGTGACTAATAGCTGAAAAGCTCTTGACTGCAACTGAAACAAGCAAAGTCATTACTGCAGTATTGTTTTTGTGTACAGATGGACAAGATACTAGTAGCTAGTGGTATTTATTTCCAGATTTGCCAAGCTCATTTCCTCTGATTCTGTGAATCTGGCATGTCTCTACTAGTAGCATTTATCAGTTATTATTATTCTTTTTTTAAAAACCTTGTAGCATTGATTAGGAAAGTGCAATATAAACATGTACTGTGCTTTATTGGCTTATATCCTTGAATTAATCTTTCTCACTTGACCTTCACACTTAATCTCTTCAAGCATTTCAGTCATTAGTCATTGTTTTTCAGTTTCCTATCGTACATTTTACAACTGACTTTCCTGGTTCCTTGTAGTTTTGGATTGTTAGCTTTACATTTTATGCTTCCATATCAAGTGTATCAACTAGTTCTGTGTTAGCAGGAGCTGATACAAGTCTCATAGCTGCAATGGCTTGAGCATAACTCCTATTAGTAATATTTATATATATAAAATTTGGCACATCTTGTTTAAAAACAGATGATGAGTAAACACTTAAATTATCACTGTAGTCTGTACAATTAGTTATAGTCAAAGTTAAATCATAGAATCATACAACGGCTTGGGTTGGAAGGGACTCCAAGGATCATCAAGTTCTAACCCCCCTGCCACAGGCAGGGCCACCAACCTCCAGAAAAGAGAAGCTTATACAGCTTATGAATATAAGCTTATAAATAAGCTTACAAATATATATTTTTTAATTAGGACAAAAATATCCAGGTTATTTCAAAACTAAGTATCTTTATAAACTTAGTATCTTAGTGCTCATTTTCACAAGGAAAGTCTTTATGTTCCTGATGTCAAGGGTGGTTGTGTTGCTTATTATCTGTTGTGTATTTCTGAAGATGTTTGCTCTTATGATTCTTTAGATGTGTGCATCATTCCCACAGTGAAAAATACTAGTTTCTCTTTTTTATGTCACTTCTGTGTCACGATTGTTTGTACTAAGTCCTTATTAGCAAAATATAGAACATGAAGCAGCTAAGGACCAGACTGTCCTCTTGATGAACTTTTAAACTCTGTATAGTCAACTATATTAGTAAAACTCTTTAGTAATGTGAGGAATATTCCACTGTCACCATGGAGAAAATTTTCTAACCTATAACAAATACAAAGATCCTTAGAGACAGCAGCTGTTCTGAATGGAATAAGAGAAGTATCTTTGTGACGGTGTCCTTCCATTAATATGCAGCATGATAGGGTGAGTTTGTGTAGCTTTTTCTGTCCCTGTATGCTGGTATTCTTTTGTCATTTAATAAAACAGAACAGATGGGTAAGGGCTGACCAGTTACTCTCTGGGGTTATTTGCAATGTGCAGTCTTGTTTTCCCTTAAAAAAAAAAGGAGAAAGACATGAAAGAACCTGCATGGAAAAATTGATTTTGCTATGCTGTTTGTTCCTTTCTGAATAGCTTTTCTTAAGTCTTTTAGTGTACTTCATTGAGGAAGTGCACAATGCCTTCTAACTTAGCTGGCATGCATCTTTGACATTTGTGTTACACAATGTCACTACATGTGAACTTGGTTAATTGAATTATTTGTAGTAATAGTACTAAAACAAAAATTAATACTCACTTGGATAGTTCTTTCATGGCAACCATTTTTATAATTAAAATGAAAATATTATTGAGATTTTGTTGTGGAAGATTGTTTCCAAAGGAAATATAGCAATATTTTCCCCCTCTCTCTAACCCTCCCCGTATACAACTGGGTAGTCTTGTTTTTATTTCTGCTATTGTTGAAAAATATTTGTCTACAGGAACCAGGAATCTGTTTGTAACTAGTGATATTCATGCCAGAACAAAAGGAGAAATAACTTCCTTCAACTTGCTGCTATTGAACTGTGTAACTTATTTCAATTATTTAAAAAATACATGGTTCTTGTTCATTTAGCTATCAGAACAATATTTTAAAGTTAGATTAGCAAGCTGTTTTACTTGGATTTCTGTTACTTGTGAAAGTAGATCTTTATTTGAAGGCTTTCAAAAAAAAACATATGTCAACTTGTCAGGTTTCCAGCTTTATGATAACAAACTCGATGACCTCAGTTTTCTGTAGGTAGGCATTCTCATAAGCAAAAAAAGAGAAAAACACCACTAAGCAAAAACCATTTAACTATGGTTTTTCCCGGCAGACCAAAGCGCATACACACTTCAGTGGTCCTTGTACTTTGGGTGTAATATGGAAGTACTTACTCAGGGATCACATAGGCTCTTGTTTGCCCATGGAAAAAAGTATTTAATGAATTGCTGTATAACCTCCTATTTCAAAAATGTGTGTGTGAATATTACTTACTCTCAACTGAATTCTCACTGAAAAAGTTGCTTACGTTTTGGACAATTTAAAAAAAAAATATGACATGCAATTATATGTAATTCCTTCATAGTGATGCTCAGGCTGTTGCTCAGTGTAGAGACCACAATGTCTGTATTTGGTGTAGCTCCAATATTTCTGTGAAATTAAAGGCTTTCCTTCCCAAGAAAGCAATGAGTATCTGCCATAAACAGGCACTGGCTTTGGTGAACAGCTGGTCAAATGCAGCTCATAGGGTATGAAGCTGCTAACAGTTATTCATCAGTTCATTTACCCTAACAGGTTAGGTTTTTGTTAGCTTGTGATTAACAACCTGTAGCTGTAGAGGCATTGACATCTCATGATTTCGCTCATCACTATCCTCTAGTTCTCAAAAATAGCCACTGCTAATTTGCTGTATTTTGGTGTATACCTCAGTTACAGTCTGAGCAACTGTCTCTAGACTGAAAAATGGGCTTCCTCTGCTGGCTTTTCTGTTTTCAAATATTCGGTCAAGTTCCTACCCCACATAATTTATATTTATGCCCACTCACTGCAGATGTACAAAATGGAGAAATATTGTTTGGTAGTGTCCAGAGTGAACTTTCATGCTAAGTACAATGTTTGTGTGCGTGCTGGTAGTATCCAGGTCAGTGTAAGATGAGGTGGTCTTGGTCCTTAGTGCTGGTTTAGACATATTTTGAACTTCCTAGAAATACACTGAAAAAAAAGAAAGCGCTGTATTGAGTGAAATTCTGTTGATGAAAGTGAGATGGACGTTCATTTAATATGAACATTAATTCATTAAATATTAACATTAGTTTAATAAATGTGTTTTGAGGTAAAGTTCATAGGTGTTCATAAACTTCAGCTAGCTTTGTTAAGTAATCAAATTGCAGCTGAAATTTTTGAGGGCACTTGAGTTGATTTGCATCCCCTTCTGGAGACCTACAAAGATGCTTTTAGTATTGTTATAAATTTAATACCTGCTTGTTTCTAGCATGATGGGAGAAACTCTGAGCTGTTTCTTCACATAGTATGAAGGCATAGTAGGAACTTTTCCCAGCATAGTGGAAAGGAAATGAACTTTTGGTTTTTGTATTAAACATATGGTCAATTGTAAATAATACTGTTGTTTTGTTTACTTCCTCTTGGAAAGCACTGTTGAGTTAGAGAAGCATGTGATATACAAAATGTGGCTTTGGAAAGGATGACTATTTTTTTTGGTAACAAATGTTAACTTGAAACCAACAGAAAAAATAGCTCTATTTTGAGTGTTATGATCCTGAGGTTAAAGGCTAGCTTGGGCCTGGAGAGCTGTGATTACAATATCTAGCTGCTATTTGTTTTTATTCCCTCACTCTTGTTTTTTGGGAGAGTTAGTTGTGCAAAAGCCCTGTTTTACAGTGAATACTGTGTAGAGCAGTGGCAACACAGCGCTCATGGAAAGAATGATATTCTGGTAACCTTGTGTCTGTTTATCCTTTAAAATGTTAAAGAGCTTTTGAACATGATGAAAGTTGCGCAGATAAACTTGTGGTATCTTTAGATTTCCATCAGCACCTAATCAGGATACTCAAAGTAGTGATGTTTGTTCTAAATTTGGGTCTCTCTGCCTCATTTAAGCAAACTTACAGCTGCATTTACATTTGAGTTTTCTTTGACTCGGCAACTTTAACTCAAAGAGCATAAACAGAGAAAAACATTTTTTTGATGTACTTCTAAAGCTTTCTGCCATTAACATATAAAACCCTAGAGTGAACTGAAGGACATCTGGATCTAGTGCAGTAAATTGGATAGCAAAACTTGAAAATGCCAAGTATTACTCAGTATGCCCTTTCCTTTCTCTTCCAAACTTTTCCATAGAACTAATATTTAACTGCTTCCTTGTCTCTCTCTGCCACTGTGTGCAGCTTCTCTCATTTTGTTCTGAGGCATCCTTCTCTGTATCCCAGGAAAGCAGAATGACCTTGAAACAATTTGTTGTTACTCGTAAGTGACTTGGCAAAACACATTTTGAGCATAAGGCATTCTTTTCTTGCAACAGCTTAAAATAACCACTTGTGCTGCTGAGCTTGGGAAAGTATTGGTATTGGGAAAGAAACCTTTCATACAGTAATTTCATGATTTTCTACAATAAAACTCAAGAACGTTAGTTTAACAATGAGCTCTTGATGTCATCTAGTATTCTGCAGCATGTTTGTATTTTTAAGTAAATTTTGAGAGGGTTGACAATATAGTTTTAACAGAGGTTCTGACAAATGAAAAACAGAATGTCTCTGTTTTAACTGGATTTTCTTGCTTTAGCACTATTGACTCATTATTACTGGGGTGTCCACGTGATTATTATGTTCATCTTGCTGGTGGAGTTAAACCAAGGAAGAAACCAAAGTCCTGAAGATAGTCTTTATTCCCAGCTGCTTTTTAATGAAGACATACTTGGAAATAAGTTATTTCAAATACAATTATTGTCTTCTCTCAAAGAATTGAATTGAGATGATTATAATATTTCTAATTAATTTTTACCTTCACAGTGTTTGTAGAAGAGACTAAATCTTCTGGAAGTGAGGGAACACTGGATATAATGTATTACTACTGAAATGTGGGAATTTTCCATTCGCTAAGAAATACTCGAGTGAACTAAAAGTTTTGTCACACCCGGAGATCTGAGTTTTATAGCCTTTTCAGTGCTGTTCTCCAAATTTACTCTGATTTAATCTCATTTACTATTCCTGGATCTGTAAAGACAACATCTCTATTCATGATTCACTGTTTATTTTTGGAATAAACTGCAATATCCAAATTTGTTTCCTGAATTACTGAAGTAGTTGTATAAATGCACTAAGAACTCCCAAGTAAGAGAGGAATGAAACCAAGACAATATTATTATTTGGAAATTAGTTCCCAGAGAAATTTGAAGAGCTGTGGGTAAGGTTGACTTCTGAAAATTAAATAATATGGTAAAATCTGCTCTTTAAAGAATAGCGGGTGCACGTGTGAAGATGATATACTGGGGAGGACCACAGAAGTGTTGTGAAAGTCAGTCATGCCTCACAAATCTGGCAGAAAGAAAGAACTGAGCAATAGTGACTTGGTTAGGACAATCAGAAAAACTTCACGAACCTGCCACGGGAAAAGAAAAAGGGTTTTTGAGGTAAGTAAGGGATGGAAAGATGGAAAACAGAGCATCCATTGTTGAGCATATTTGCAGGTGCTCTGGAAAAAAAGGAAGAGGTGATTGAACCCTGGAGTGACAAACTCCATTGCTGTGTGTGAAGGTGAGTGTTGATAGTAAAGCACTGGTTATGGAGTGCTGGAGGAGCATTCTGTGCTACAGAAGTACACAGTAATGTGGTTCATGAAATAAGATGTGATGTTCTTTTAGGGAAAGACTCTTTTAACTGAATGTACAAAATAACGACTTTGGAAAAATGTTCCAGATTCCATAATAGATCTCTGAAAGCACCAGCTTATGCTGCAAGGTACGGCTCTGTGAGATTTAATAGGGTAAAATAAGGCAACTAGCAGTTTGCCCTTGTGCCTCTCCCTGATGCTGTCACTCTCTCCTGCTGCTCACCTCGTTTGGGATCTGGCACTCTTTGAACCCCGTCTCTCAGCGAGTTTGTTCACCAGAACATCAGAGGACTTTTTGCATTTTTGCAAACTTAACTGAATGCTTTTCTGCTGTTCTGCTGAAGGAGCTGACAAGCTGGTAGAGAAAAGGGAAAGGGCATCGCTGCTGGGAGTGGTTCAGGTGTGAGGGAAGAAGTGAGAGGAGAGAAGGTGGGGATGTGAGTGAGAGGAAGAGAGGAGCAAGAAAGGGACAGGGTGAGAGCAGTGAGGCTGCTGGTGGCCCTCGAGCCACTGGAGTGGTCCTTGCAGTGAAGCTAGGGTAAAGAAGGGAAGAGGCACCTGAGGCTGTGCATGCCGGTGGTGAGGCTGGCTGCTCCCTCCAGCCACCAACCAAACCACCAAAAGAGCTGTTGTATAAAGAGCAAAAGCATGGAAGAGTTACCAACAACGATTACAGATATAGATTAAAGGCTAATTAACCAGCAGTGCCTGCATGGACCTGGACTCTCATCCTTGAAGAGAAGGTGGAAGCAGCAAACTGTAGACGACTATAAAATCACCAGTGACATTAAGAAATCATTCATCTTTTTGTTGCAAGGTCTAGGGGAAACAAGCAAAACTGAATCTTTCATTAGCAAAGCAAATGAAAGAAGTTACATTTCATCTATAAGATACTACCTTTTATTTCAATTTATTTTCTGAGTGCTGCAGATTCTTATTTGTAGGGGAACTGTGAATAAGTAGAATCCAAACTGTCTTCTGTATCTTTGAAGATTTTAAAGACCTCTTCCTTTTCCATTTTTGTCCTAATTAGTTTATGTCACCTCAAAATCCTTGCTGATTCCTTATCATTCTTAATATATTTCCTGCACCTTTGTGAGAACTAATGTGGTTTTTATTGAAATACAATAAGCAAGGTTTGCAATACCTACGGTATTTACTACCAAGTCAATTGTGGATTTGGTCAAACTGCAATGAAGCAAAATGGATTTTAATGGATTTCTAAAATTAATTTGTGCCTTTGTCAGTCTTAATTGCTGCTTTTTTTTTTTGTACAAATAAGTATGATTAGAATAATTAATAGTAGATACCTGTAAAAGGCTTTCAAGCTTTCCTTGACCTTAATTTTTATGTTATATCAGAATATCTGTGATTTTTAGAAGATAATGAAGATGCTTAAAGATGTTTTGGCGAGATGTAATTGTTCTTGAGATGTTATGGCTTAAAAGCATGCACTCTGCTGTATTATCTGTTAATTGTTTACTCTTCAGAAAGATGATGCTGGCAAATCGTGGCAAGTGGCAATTTAAATAGGGCTTCAGTTTTCTTTAAACTTCAGTGAAAACCGCAGTGTTAGGAAATGATGATCTCACTGTGGCTAATATTGGTAGCACTGAAGGTCAGTATGTGTCTATGGATGATGACAGCTACAGTATTTTAAACCCATCACAATTAGGAGACATGTTATACAAAGACTGTTTAATAATGGATTTTTTGTTCTGTCTTCTAATAATTACAAAATTCACTACTTAGATGGAGTTGTAGATAGTAGGAAGAAATGTTTTATAATTCTTCACTGTTTAATTCTACACAGAAGTCTGCAGTGAATCGAGATTTAGGCCATTATGGCTAAGGTATGATGTTCTGCTATCTTTTCATTAATTTTAGCAGTATCACTTTATCCTAGAGGTATATTATTCATCCTGCAACAAAATTAAAAATTGCAGCAAAGGCTGGTTATGGGAGTTCATTAACAATGTCCTCTTATACATACCGCCAGGTTTTAAAAGAAATACTGTTAGAGCTTTACAAATATTTCTGAATAGAGATGATGAGACTTGTACGCTAGAGGACTGACCCATATTAAAGCTTAATTATAGTAATGGATAATCCTGCAGGTATAAATTATTCACGGCTGCTTAGTATGCGAAGTAGTATCATGAATAAATTAAGGAAAAGTTTCTGGAAAAGACCCAGGACAGTGTCATAAGTTTGTCAAACCAAAACTTTCCTTTTTGTCTTCTAACCCAGATTTAAATCTGATAGTGCTAGGTTTGCAAGCACATTCCTATATGTGCAACTTTGCACTTTGGAGATGTTTTGCCTAATCGAAATCAATAGCAGGGCTTCTACACCCTTGTAGTGTTCCTTGACTAATACCTTATGCAAGGGAAACATTCCTACCTAAACATAGGCCTGCTACAAAAGTTGCAATCTCAGCTGTCTGATAAGATTCCCACACTGTCACTAGGTTGAGAGTTCATTAGCATTTCCCTCTCATCCGCTGGTACCAATAGGGGAGTGCTGTAACTTCATAGTTATTTCCCAGTAAGGACAGCAGGATTCCTACATGGGCTTGGACTTCATTTTCCAGCAGGCTTAGTAGATAAAGTGCCTCCTAAGTTTCTGGAATGAGTAGCCTTTCTGAAAAGGGAAATATTTGAATAGGGCCCATAATGAATAGGGCGGCTATGTTGTGCTAAAGGTTCTTTCAGCAGGTGCTTTGGATAAGAATCACCACCATTTGGATAAGAAACACCATCATTTCGGCAGAACCTTCTCAGCCTGACTTCTCACATATCTTGTTAGCAGTAGCCTAGAAAGGAAGGAGTTAAGAAGATGCTTTGAACCCAAAGTCTTCTGCTTCATCCCCACACCCTGTTGGTGTACTTCCACACCCTCCTGCTCTGCAGGGAACTACCTTCCGTTCACCTTTAGCGTGCTCAGCAGGATAGTCACTATGTTTTTCAGATTAGCATCACTGCTGAAGCCTGCTTGAGTTTATACAGCAAGGCGTTCTGCCTGCTCCTCAGTGACACACAGCATTGCAGGACCATCGCCTTTCTTCATCTTAACCTGCTGGAAAACTGAAATTGCTGAACTGAAAGTCGGCTCCGCTCCTTGTAGGTTACTTTGCTTCCTATAGGATTGAAGACTGTTCCCTGTAAGCTTAGTGGAAACTTGATGGTACTGAGGATTTATCTTCTTGGGACGCTGTTTGCTTGAAGTTAACCACATTTTGGTGGTTAAAATGGCAGACGTACCAAAGAGGAAAATTACAAAGAAGTCATCATCCTTTTCATATGACCGTCGGAGAGATTCAGTGAAAGTCAGGAGACAGTCCAAGTCCCTCAGCTTTAAGTCAGCTACGTTGGATGCTCAAAAAAGACAGTCAAAGAAAAAGCAGGTCTGTATTTGGATATTTCTTTACAAATATCTTTACTTCCCAAATTCCTAAAAAGATTGTAAAGCTTGATGTGTTCATATGAAGCGGAAAATAATCTCTGCTGATTTGCAACCTGCGTGTGGGTATGTGTGTGTATGTACACAATCTTGTGGGCAAGTAAAGCTGTGGTGGGTTTTTTTTGTTGCTTGCTTTTTAGTTTTTGTCACATCGTTTCTTGCAAGGTAGTGAAACTTACAGTGTCAATTTGTTTGTAAGGAAAGTCTGCATTTTCTTTGCTTTTAAGATTTCTGTTTTGTTGCTGGCAGTTGCTTCTGTAGTCCAACACGCACTCTGTGAGCTTCTAGTAATGTTTTTGTCATGCTGAAACTTTAAAAACAATTATTCAAGTCACAGCTGTTTCACTGCTCTTCATTACTATTTATTTATTCTTTTTTAAAGTTGAAATGTACCAGACTGAGAGCTTTAGGGAGTGAAATATTTTACTTATTCCAGAACAGGTAGTGCAAGTCAGCAGCAGCACCTGTTCTGGTGGGACCAGTTCCTAGGGTTAGAGGGCAGCTTAATGCCTTGGCATTATTGCACTTCAATAGTAAAAGACTCATACGCAAGTCTTTATCTTTTATAGTTGGAATATAATTAAATGAAATTTCTCCAAAGAGCAAACGTACCATGTGCTGTAGTAAATGAAACAAAAACAAGTGAGTCAGTTCTTGAAATGTCTTTGTATACTGATCTCCAATTTAATCTAATATGAAAGGAGCTCAGGATCATGGACTTCATAGCCATCTCACTGACTTTATGTGCACAGAGTGCCTTTTTGAAAGGCTTAAAGTAACTTTCAGGGGAATTTTTTAATTAACTGCAGAACATGCTTTTAATACTTTGCAGTTAGGGCTTCTACAAATGCTTTGAAATGAACTACATTGTCATTAGCAGTAAGAGTGAATTTCTCACATACCTGACCGCTAGTTCTGCTCCCAGATTTGAGGACAGTATACCCAGTCAGATTTAGGATTGTTAGCAAGCCCAGTGTAAGTTTTGGTATTAGCTGAAAGAGACAATGGGTTTAATGTATTTGGGTTCATATTTGTTTTATTACTGTTTTTGTCCTTGAAAGCTTAGAACTTCCCTATAAATTGCAAAAATATTGACTATTAGAGTATTAGCATATCCCAGCTTTAGTGTTTTTCTTATGTGTTAATTACAGTCATGGGTGAAGCGCTTTTGCCTGAATGAAAGCTTTAAACTGAGGAAATATTTGCAAAAATGAGAACTGCCTTCAAAAGGGCACCAAGCTCTAATTCTGTTTTGCTTTACTATCAAATGAAATTTGTAAAATCAGGATCTTGTTCTGACTTCTGCATAGGTATGTGAGCATTCAAGTTCATTGGAAGTTGAAAGTTTGCTTAAATTAATTTAATAATGTTGTTTATAAGTGTGTATTAGTGTATTTTAATTTTCTCAGACCTTAAGGTTTTTGCAGCCTCTCAGCTTTTGGATGACTGCCATGGTTGCTGTCTGACCTCTAGTGGTTAATGGAAAATATACTCAATTACTGAATTCAAGCTGATGCTTGAAAAAGTCCCTGACACATATACTTGTTGGTTTTATTATTTGATGCTCCCAATTCTATTATTATTAAAAAGAAAAAAAAATGTCGTCTGGTTTAAGTTAATCTTCAGTGGTGTGACTTCCAGAAAAAATATTTTCTAAAATCATTACTCACATGGATGTGTTTCTGAAGTGCAGTGCTGGTAGATGTGGAATATTTAAAACTGCTTTTTTTCTCTGCTCTTTTGGGAAACAGTGGTAGACTTTGCTGCTGATCCACATAAAACCTCTTATATTGTCCTTTTCTGATGGAACAAGACTTTGCTTCTGCTTGTGAAGAAAGGCAAGCTAAAATGCATTTTCTAAATGTTTTAAAGGATTGATATCAAGTTCAGTCCATTAAAATCATAATGCAGCAAAAGCATTTTCTGCTTCCTCTGCCTTTATATTGCTGACCTCTCTTTTTGCAAAGTTGGATTTTTTTTCCTCCTTTTTGTGATGGTAAAAGTTCTATTTTGGTCTTCTTACACAACACATCAAGACTCTTAAATCTTTGATACAATATTAATGAGAATTGGAGAACATTTAACAAATATGTTTGTCACAGTTTCTGGACTGCAACGGTGATGCAGCTACGTTAAAAACTAATTGCCGCACTTGCTTTTTGTTGTCATTATTTTGATAGCTTAACTAATTTGCTATGAGTTGAAGATCATAATCTGTTCAAAACTGACAGCTTCAGATATCCCATCTAAGGTAAAAAGAAACCATCAAGAAGTTATTTATTAATACGATTGCTCTTTATTTCTAGCAATTTCTTTCATCATTCCTAATACCTGAAGGCTGTGTTGCAACTCTCAGCAATGAAGGCATCTTTAAATTGGTCACATTTTGCATTTTATGTTCAAATTAGTGAAAATCTTTTCACGTCCTGTTTCAGTGCAGTTTTCAGGGCAGGCACTGAGGTGCCTCTACTCTTTCCAATAGAAGGGCATTTCTTATGAGATTTCGGTGCCTGATCCTTGCCTACTTGCTGTATGATACTGGTGAATTCTGTTATTTTGGTGGAAAAATATGAAGCAAGGCCTATCTGTTCTACGGTAGGAAATAAGATGCTAATTACTTTCACTGGCTGCTGATACTGTCAGTTTAGTTGATCTGAATGTAAAGCCACATTGCACAAAGATGTTGAAGGTAACTTCTCAGCAAAATAAGTATTGTGCAACATAATCTATGACATGTTTGATAGTGATAGGAGAAATACTTGCCTATTTTTACATTTTGAATGAAGAACAAATTCAGTTACATGAAGTAAAACCTATAAATAAGTTTTAAGATAATGTAAGATCCAGATCCTTATGTGCAAAACGTAAGGGATGCATTGCTATTTTGGTGCCTCTGAAGCCCTATTTCTGTCTGTCATCACCAGCTGACTGGCTACCATGACATGGACTGGAGCCTCAGTGGATTAATATGATCTGGGACTGTTTTCCTGATAACTACTTATGTTTTGGATACAGGATTTTGGAACATGGGAAGATTTCAGTTCCACACTAGAATATAGAGAGCTTGCATAGCACTGCAGGTTAGGTTTCTTTCCATGCAGTCCTATTTTTTTCCTATGGAGTTCTATGGAACTGAAGTGATTAACTTTCCTTTTCTTTAAAGCTATATAATCCTGGAACTGTGTGGGATGTGCCACCCACTATCTCAGGTGCAGAACGATATGTACAAAGAGAGTCCAAAATCTCCAAATCTTCATGTTTAAAAATTCAGTTAAATTGGAGCTCTCCAGATTTATTGTTATGAACATCTGAGTTGGCTAAGGCTTGTGAATTACACTCCTTTCTGCCTTATTAAAAGGTGTTACGAATGTTTGGGAGATGAGGGAGAGGGGAGGGGACACATAGCATGAGTTGATCATGTTGAGCTCTGTTGTAGAAATTGTTTATGGTATAACTACATACAGTATAGCGCTGGGTGCAGCGTTACTGGTGTGTGGCAAGGCTGCTGAGCACATCCCATCGTACCAACCCCAAATTATTTGTAATCTACTAAGATATGTAAGTAGCAAAAAAAAAAAAAAAGGTTAGGGATGAAAGAGATATCTGAATTCATTTTCAGGCATTATTTTTGAAAGCGTTAATTTATGGTTGCTTTTCTTCTACTGCTTTACTTACTATTTTTTTTGCAAGAGCTTGTTTTGCAGTCCCTTGAGAATCTTAAATGTCCTCTCCAGGGAGCAGGAAGTCAGTTTCCAGTGTGAGCTCTAAGGATTTGTTGTGAAAATCTGATCCTGTCTCTTTCAAAATGAAACCAGACAAGCATGTAAAAGAGAAAAAAAAGGCGATGTGTTAATAGAGTACTGGGAGATAAGAGCATGTTGGCTGCTCTGACAGTTTGGTTGTTAGAACAAATGTGGCCTATCAAATGTGGTCTGTTCACTCTGGAACATGGCCAGAGCTGAACTGTGGTGGTTAGCTGTTGTTATTAAATTGGTGATCACAGGAAGGCGCGGTTGGTCATAGCCGGCTGAGCAAGCCTGTGTTGAGCGAAACGCCGAGCAAAGAGAACTGCAGTGAGACGCTTGGTGATCTCGGCCCCCTTACCTAATTCACACTGCTCACCACTGAAACCTGGCAAACATGTACAGATGTAAAATGAACCACGTGGGTAGCAGGTACCACCATTAAGGCAGGGATTACTTTTGCATGGATCTTGTCCTGTTAAGTAGAAAAATAAAGTTTACTCTGTGGTCTCAAGGAGCTGATGTATTTTTGAATTTTTGGAAAAATAAATCTTTCTTCATTTTTGCATTGATATTGAGAGGTCTACAGAAACTATAATAACAAAATAGAATATTAAGATATTTTTGTAAAATAGTAAAGCTTACTTTCAGGCATCACTATTTACAACTTTGAAATTTACATGGCATTTACTACAAACCAGCATAAATAATTTTCAGAACCTGTTCTACATTTGACAGTCACAATATTCTACTGAGGATTTAGTCAGCATGACACGACAATTAATTATAGCTGAAAATAGTTAAACATAAGCAAAATGAATGGAAAATGCTTTTGCTTTTTTGAACACAGGGTTAGTTTATGTAGAATGACTGGGTACACAGAACATATATCTCTTCAATATACTGGCTAGCTGTTGATGTTTCATTTCATTATATTCAACCAATCAATGCCCACAGATTCTTATTTCTTGAAAGTATGTTTTCATACATGCACATTTCTCACCTTTCCTTAAACCACACTTCAAAAATACAAATAAAAGTACTGAGTACATTTGTAGCTGAACTAAACATTAAGATAAAAGCTTACCTGCTGTGAAATCCTCAGGTTTTACAGGAATTATCATTTAAATAGCTTTTTCTTGCAGAGATGACTTCTAGTGATGTGTTTTTCAATTGAGTTATATACCTAGGTATTTGCAATTTATTTAATGCCTAGGAGCAATCATTCACACAAAAATTCACTACATAACCACTTCTATATATCCACTTCTCAGAGTTAGAGGAAAATCATGAACACAATCCCTCTAGGATTCAAGACTGAAGACCCAGCTTACAAAATGGGTATGAGTTTTGTAAGCTAAGTTGATTCAGAGACATGAGAAAACTATATCTTTTGGTTACGTTTTCCCAAAGTGCTTTGGCTATTCACAAAATAAAAGATAACATCTGTTTTACCCTTTCAGTTTAAACTTTTAAAGAAGTGGTCTTCTTACAGTATAAAATTCCCTACTACTCTCTGGAGGCAACTAAGTTCTGTTAAAACCTCGAGGAGAAAATCCTGCCTACATAATTTTGGGCATGTAAGTAGGTGGGCAGAATTTTTCGTTTCAAAAGAATCTAATAATCTTAAAATAGAGTTCTTTTAGGACTGCTTATGTCTAAATCCAAAAAGCAGACCCATGTTAAGCACCTATTTTTACTGTGCACTTGTCCTCCTACAGGTATTTTTCTAGTAAACGTGTTCAAATTGACAGCTACCTGGATTAACTGAAGATACATAACAGAAAGCTCCATAATTTTAAACTTGCTTTGTTCATTCTTCAGCTATATCTAGATAAAATACAGTGAAGTTACACTACTCATACAGGTCCTACCTGCACTATCTGTGTATTTGATTAAATTGTGCCTAACAGCCATTAATGTAAACCAAAATATTGTAGCAAATTATGTCTAACAAGATTTATAATTTATAAGAGACAGACACTGTATTAACCAGTTAAGCTACAGACAGACTGAATTCATGAAGTCCCAGTTTTTTCTTGGAAAATTATCTTGTAGATTAAGAAAATATATTTTTAAAAGAAAATTCCAGCGCTTAAAATGCACACTACATCTGCTCTGCAATGTGTTACTAAACAATCCTACCTGTGAACCAGCTGTATAAGCGCTATCACCATGCCAACACAGAACAGCTACCAGATAAAATAACTATATCTATCTATCTATATATAAATACCATATATATCTATATATACCATAGAAAACTGGAAAATTGAATTATCACAGCTGAATTCTCTACCACAATCAGTCTTATCATCCTGACTTTTAGAACTTGCTGGGCACCTCAACTCTCATCCAGAGCTCCACGATGCAAACACTCCGGAAATGTCACTGAACTTGAGTTTCAGTCTCCCATCCTCCTTCATTTTGTCACAGAAGGGTTTACAATCATGTTGATTTCAAAAGCTCATGAGTTCTGTCGTATTTCACACGGTGCTTTGATTGCCATACCTCTTATGAGAGTTAAGACATTCGTTTACAAATATCACAACAAAAACATATAACAGTGATCATATGTGGAAGTTACCTGGAATTTGCACTGCTGTGCCTTCAACCGAACCCACACTTGTGCCAATCAGGAAATCTGATCCATTAGTGACTTCCGGAAGGGAAAATGATGAAGTTACAAGTTCAATAGTATTTAGCAACTCAGAGCTTATTGTTGACTGTTCATTTGAATAAGGATTGTTTCCAGGGGCTGCATTGTTTGTTGCAATGTTAGAAGAAATTGTTGTGATCTCCTGTTGACCAAGCAAAGCTGACTGTGTTTCCAAACTTCTATCCTAAGGCTCCAAAGATGAGGTTAGCATTGTAACTGCTTCCTGGTCAGGTTTAAATACTCCACTGTTGGGTGAATCTGAAACAGGTGTGGATGAAAGCCTTGGTCTCTCTCTTTCAGTACTCCTGTCACTCTCTTGACTGGGATTTTTCACTCTCTCAGAAGAAAATTCAACTTCTATTGTGCTAAGTTTTGGAATATCTGTGCTTGCTCTTTCTCCAAAATTCAGAAAAGCAGTAGGATAGTCATGTATTGACGGAGAATCTCCAGAAACAGTAGCATTTTCCTCAACAACCAGATCGTTTACAGAAGGTTCCGTCTCCTCTGACCCCTCTGTTACAAGTTTATTAAAGTGAGCAGTACTTTCAGTAGTCACACTTTCTAATTCAGGCTCAGGAGAAAACTCTAGCAGAGAAGACTCTGTTGTATCTAGGTCTGTAGTGGGTGGTTTATAAGTTGCTGCAATATCAGAACTAACCTCTTTGAAAGTTCCATCTGAGGAATGATCAGACTGATCTGAATCCTTTCCAGATGACGTACTTGGAATGATTACCTCAGGATATTTAGATACTCCATTAACTAACCAAACAGTTACTGAGGATTTAGGATTTTGAGATACAGAATTTAAACTCACTGAATCTGTTTCTTCATACTCTGCTGACACTGATTTTGTTTGTATATAGGATGTATAGGATGTAGGATGCTTTTCTTCACTATTACTAGATGATACAGTTGCATGTTGGGACATACTCTGCGTGGTGACCATACTTACACCAAATGTGTCAGTTGTCAAAGCCTCTTCTGTCTCCACAGTTAAATCTGGTGTAAGGGAAGGAACCACTGGCTTTTTATCACTTGGTTCTTCTTGGCCCATTCCAGAAAACCCAGAAACAGACATTGTTTCGCTTTGATCTGTTATTACTCCGTTGTTTGCTGAAGTATAAGGTTCATATATGTCTTCTGCTGTGCTTGTCCTTCCAACATGTTTAGACTCAAACTCAGATTCTTTAGACTCATGAGGCATAAGTGGGCTTACCAGTGAGGGTACTGTTGGAAGGAAAATTCCCAATTCATTGAGTACGGTAGTTGTGAGAGTTTCTGTTGCAAACTGCATGGCATACCCTGAACCTAAATCCTTGTCTACTGATTTTGGTCCGTGTCCATCTGTTACCGATTCACTACTTGGCTGAATGGAAGTAGTCAAAGAAAGATTATCACCAGATCCAAGTGAATTCTCTTGGATTATAGAAAAATTAAGTGCTGAATCATACTTGTCCTCTTCAGCTTTCATGCTATCATCACTGCCATATGTGGACTGCATGGCAAGATTTGGCACTGTCTGCACACTTATTATATCTTCAGGCATTGACTTGGAGTGATCCATGTCTATAATAGTTGTTTTTTCTGATGGGATTTGAAGTCGTTCTTCAATTAGTGTAATATCACCATAAACAGAAACATTCAGTATAACATGTCTTCTGTCATCAACCACTGGAATAATATCCAGTGATATCCCAGTATCACTTGTCAGCTCTTCCGATGTAGCTGTCTTTGGGTCAGCAGAAGTTTGATTTGCCACAGTCTCTTTTTCTTCTGTAAAAAGAGATGCTAATCCTGTGATCACAGTCTGTGATCCATCTCCCGGTGCATCTGTTGTCATAACTCCAGAATAAACTTCCCCAGGAACATGAGATGAAGCAGTTAGTTCAACTTTTGTCACTGGAGGCACTGTCAAATGAGTAAATGTATCAGGGGGAAATGAATCTGAAACACCAGCCCAGCCAGATCCCTCTCCAGAGCTTTCAGGTAATACTCTGCTTGGCATTTTTGTTGTTGATGTTGCAAGAGATTTCTCCATTTCAAGATAAGGAATTTCACTCAGTATTACAGAAACGGGAGTTACATCATCTGCAGTCAGCATATGTGAAGATTTCTCATGAGAAACATCTCCAGGAGTAGTTACTGTCCTGTCTGTTTCATTTTCTCCCCTCCTATGGTCCATTTCCTTATTGTAAGGTTCTTCAATCACAACAAAATAATGTGTTATCTCTTTGTCTTTAGAGATGAAGCGATTGGAACTCTCTTCTTTGAAAGCTGGGGAACTGGTGGCCATTGAGTATGCAGTTTCTGTCAGCAGCTTTGCTGCAGTAGTTGTAATTTCTTCATTAATTTCAGCATTTGATTCAGTGCTTCTGCTTTCCAAGTCTTGTGTCTTGTCAGTTGAAAGTTTGGGTCCTACACTTGCAGGATGAAAAGGCTGAGGACTTAAAGTATTCATGGTTTCTTTGACAACCAGTGACTCTACTGAAGAAATAACAGTAAACTCATCTCCTGATCCTTGTCCTGAAAATAATGGATCGTTGATGAACTCATTGTTTGTTGGTTTTTCTTCTTTAGGTGTCAGGAGTAATCTGGGAATATCTTCTGTAGGAAAAATATTTTGCACCAACTCCTCTTCTTGCTCTGTATCTGTAACTGGAGAACTTAAGTATTTCCTTTCAATTACTGCAGACTCGGTAACTTTGTCATCATTAAACAGTAACAATATTTTTCCACCAGATTCAGCTTCTACTTTGTTTTCTTCTGGATATGGTCTGATAGTGGGAGCATTTAAAAATTCCACATGTTCATGGTTAGCATGTGTACCTTTGAAGAATGGATCTTCCGTTGCTTCTCCAGAAGATTCTATTGCTTTTGGTAAAATTTCCCTTGGCCTGTCTTCCCACGAATGCACGTCTTCTGCCAAAGGAGAATTTGTAGCAAAAGATGTCACTGTCAGCTCATTAGCTGTTTTCTCTTCCACTTTTGTGTCAGTTACAGTTTGCAAAGTGGTTATGTCAAGTTCAGTACTTGTGACTAGCTCATAAGGTTCAGCAGTGAAGGCATGAACCACAGTGGATGGCATGCTGACAGTTATTCTGCCATACTGCTCTCGTTGTTCCTGTTTCCCAGTGGATGAAATTGATGCTTTTGTATATGATTCAGTTAAAGTTTCTGTTTCTCCAGATCCCTGATCAAAAAATGAAAAATGGCTTCCAAGCACTTTTTCAGTAGGCCCAAAAGACATCAGTTTTGTGGTGCTGCTGTCAGCTTTGAGTTCGTCTCCAGAGCCATGCTCAATCATTAGAATTTTGCCCAAAGAAACAGCTGAAAAGCTACCTCTTCCCTTTTTGTTTTCTGTAGATTCAGCTACTGCTTTAATGCTATCACGCATCACCATGGTGTCAAGAGTGCTGTTATTAACAACTGATTCTAGAGATGATGTGACCTCAGCTGTTTCTAAATCTTTTGTTCTAATTACTGGTGCTACATGAGATGTTACCTCTCTTCTAGAGCCAGGTCTTGATTTGATGTCAGAAGGAGCTGTGTAAGTTGGTTCTGCTTCTTGTGTTTGTTCTCCTTGGCTTTCTGTACTAAAGACATTTTCAGACATCTGAATTGCTACTTCAGACTCCTTTGTCAAGCCATCTGACCCAGTACTTGAAACTGATGTTTCTGGTTCACCTGTTCCTAAGTGCTCTTCATATTCTGTTGTGGCATTTTCCAATGAAACATCAATGACATAATTTCCTTCATGTTTTACTGTTTGTGTTTCCATGACAGACCTTGATGGAACTGAAGTCAAAGTAGCAGACTCAATGATAGTATCTATATCTCCAGAACCTGAATCAGTAAATGGGGAGTCAGTACTTACCACTTTTTTTGTGGGACCCCCTGAAAATAAGTCTGCTGGTTCTTCAGCTGATCCTTCATTTATAAAAAGCTTCTTCTCTCTCAAGAAAGGAGTGACAGTAACCTTTTTGATTTCAGAATGCATGGTACCTGTTACTGGTACTGTGTCTCTGAAAGGAATAGGTTCCTGACTTATAGTTCTCATTTCATTAGTAGTGCTTCGAAGCTCATCCAGTTCTGATTTTCCCTTTGCAGCAGTGGCTGAAATTTCCTGACTTGAATAAACAGTAGCCTGTACTTCTTTTTCATCTTCAACTTTCTTTTCAGTTGCAACAGAGCTGCCAACTACTTGCTCCATAATTAATTCAAACACAGAATTGGTGGAAACAGTTGCTTCAGAACTCTGATCAAAAGTAGAATAAAGATTTCTTGTTCCTTCAGGCAAAGCAGAGGTGATTTCTGAAATGGTTACAGAAATTTCTGTTGGTAGTACTGTGCCAGAGCCCAAAGAAATATCTTCTACTGAAAGTGTTTCTGCAACTGCTGTTTCTGTTGTCATGACTGAAGCTGAAGTGCTGTTCTCTTCTACATCTCCAGAGCCTTCCAGAACTATAAAAGGAGAAGCACTTGTCTCAGGCTTTGTTGCATGACTTGTTGCTTCCAGAACGCTTTCAAAAGGGTACTTTGCATCAAGCTTAATAGTTGATTTATAATAGTCTTCCGGAGTAGCCGTCCCTTTTTCTGGAATAAGGTCTTTCACAGCTATGCCTACAGTAGCAGTATCAAAATCTGCACCCGGAGCAGCAGTTACAGCAGAACTTTCCACAGAAAAGACACTGGGAACAGAAGTTGTACCAGAAATTTCTTCATTATCTTCATGACTTGACATCGTCACAATTTCTGTGAACACAGATCTAGTCAAATCAGATTCAGTGGAGCCACCTCCAGAAGATTCACTACCAATCAAAAGCAAGTTCTTTGTGTCTTTGGTAGAGCTCTCCTCAGTTCCGTGCCACATTACAGTCTCCTTAATTTTTTGTGGTGATTGCTCATACACAGAAGTAATCTCTAAATATTTGTCTGTTGTGGTAACTTCTGACTCACCACTATATACTGGTTCTAACATTGCAACATCTGCTGTCGGTTGTGTGACTTCAAATGCCCCTATTACTTCTCCAGCTTTGCTTGGCTGCATTGTACCAGAAGCTTCAGTTTCAGATATTATAAAGGTGTTTGTTTCATTGATTTGTGAAAAGTTTACATTTTTTGAATGTGCAACGCTTTCAATTTGGTCACTTCTTGCTTCCTCAGCTTTTGTGCTTTTAGGTGCGCTTGTCACTTGTTGCTTTCCATTAATGAACTGCAAAGCTGGAGGAGTTGTAACATCAGTAGTATTTTCACAGTCTTCCTCCTCCTCTTCAAAGTCCATAAAGTTTGGAAAGAAAGGATCCAATATTATATATTCAGATGAATCCTGCACAGAGTCTGAAGTACAGGGTTCAGTCTGAGCTGATTCTGCATCAATGTGGGGTTCATCTACTGCATGAGGAAGCATGTGGCGACTGAACAGATCCAAAAACTCATTCATCGGATGATCTGCAAAAAAAAAAGAGCTTTTCATAATCCCTAAGTAACAGCCATAGTTGTGCATTACTGCAGACATACAAAGTATAAACAACCTTTTAGAGCACGAAAAAAACAACAGAAAATTAAAACACAGCAAATTCAGTATATTGTTCCATTCACACTATGTTAAATGCTGCCGCAGTATTTTCTTTTTATTTCAGACACTCTGAATATTGAATTCACTGCGTATGTAATGGTGTCCACACCAGAGCTAACCTTTTCTGTGCCATACAGAGGAGGAGAACTACTATAGAGTGAGGAGAACTATTCCTAGACCACAAGACTATGGTTTCAACCTGCAGCAAATGTTCATGCTGACTAGTGATGTTAGCTAACCTTCACTAAAACTGAGCTTAGATGAAGCTAAGCAAAGTGAAATCTAAATTAAAGTAGGACATACAGAACATACCTCTATAGCTCCATTTATCTTCAGTATAGAGTAACTCAGATTACTAGTAACACCGTGAAAACTACACTATGTGCTCTATTCTTTACACTCGGACCCCTAGTTAGCAAATTAGTCTCACTTCATAAAGTTGTCACTATTTGCCATTCTAAATTACTTAATAAATAACAACAACAAAAAAAAAATTCAAAAATCAGTCATCATTCAGACAGTAACACAAGTAAAGCCCAGTTTGTTTGTTTTTTTTTCTGTTTAACACTCACTTTAAAAGATTTACACACTCCCACAGACTACAGGCCTCTCATCTTCTGTGTAGATATTCAAGTAGATAAAAAGAAAGAAAGAAGTTCTAAGTAGACACTGTTTTATCTACAGAAGGTCTCATGAATTCCTCCAAGACCTATGATCACGAAGTCCACAGGCATGTTATAAATGCACCTTCTCAGAACAAACTCTATTCTAGATAATAGATGCACTCCTCATTGAATGTACTTATATCCATTCATCTGTACAGATTACAGACTCAGAGAATACACCAATTTTCAGGCTTTGACTGATACAACACTTAGCTTACTGACTTGAAGCTGGAAACTTTGTTCCAATATGTAAATCCATGGACATATTCTGCTCCTGAGGCTATGTTCAAAGCCAGTTTGCCCAAAGTGAAATTACACTTTGCTAGTATAAACTTGGGTAACAAATGAACCTCTAACTATCTGAACCAACATACACACTCCTTGCAGCACCATCATTGATGGTTACTATCCTAAATGTATTTTAGGTCTTTTAGCAAACAAAATAAATGACAGGGCACAATT
>JANHGO010003838.1:0-26204 GCA_024606505.1 Aquila spilogaster | reverse complement strand
CCTAACCAGAATTAATGTCCTAATTTCAGGGGATAAGCAGACACTTCCCTATGCTGTGACTCTAGAATCTTTTAGTCAAGAAGAGAACTCAAGTTGCTGACGGTGCAGGTGAATCCAAGCAACAACATAATGTTGTGCCCACTAGGAAAACATCAGAAGCATTAGCGTAAGGGGGACCCACTCCTGATGTTCTGCTTTCATATGTAGTCTTCTGATTTTTGATATCATTAGCTGCTGAAATTAGGAGGGACAGCCTCTCCAAGCTGGTGTCAATAAAAGATGAATTGTGACAGCAGAGCAACAGAGCAGACAGTACAGGCAGAAATCACATCCTCTGTTGACTCTGTAGACAGCGTTTTAACCACACATACAAAAGCTTACCATGAAATGGAACAAGGTACAGATGTAAGGGTTTCAGCCAGGAGAAGGCATGGTGCACAGGATGAGACCCAAAGATATTATCTTAATTATTCTGTCTGAATTGGCTTATGTGAAGCCTCTGGAAGGGCAAATTAAACATATCACACTAATGCTTCCAAAACTATCACCTGGAATGTGAGATGGCGGTTTTGGCTCATAAATTGAATCTTTTTGTGTCCTTGGCAAAGCGGTAAGGAGTACCAAGTTACAGCACCTGGATTCATGCTGCATTGCTCCTTGTTCTGCAAACAGCCCTATCAGTTCCCACAGCAGATATGAAATGACATGTTACACCTATTGAGCAAGAAGGATTGCAATCTGCTTTAATATTTTCACTCATAAAAGCAAGAGATTGTAAGAATAATAAATACCCTTTGTGCTCACATTTGGGTTATGAGATTTAACGTTTCTCCAATTCTTTGAAGATGTAAAGGTTAACACTAAAATTAACTATTTTTATAAGTTGTTCTTACGCCATAAAGGCAGGAGGACCTGCACAGATATTCTGCAAGATGCCCTATTACCTTCTTTTAACATATTTTTTCTTAATAAAGATGTAGAATGGTTTGTCCTACTGAATGTCAGAGAGGAAACTCAATGGGATTGTTATAGATACCTCTCTGTCTGGTAGATCATAGTCCAGAACAGGCAGCATCTTTCTTCTTGTCCCATCACTTTGGTACCTCTCAGGCAAACAATCCTACACTTGGACCACTGTCTCTTCCTTATTATTCTCAGATGTACTACTGTATCCCAAGCAATAAGAAAAAGATACAGATTGTAGGAGACTTGAGTAAAATCAGGTTTAAATTCGAGTGTTTCTCCTGAAGACATGAGCTAGTGTAGCCTTTCCAGAGTGACGTTCTTTGTTGGGTGAGATGAATACATGTTAGCAGGACAGCATACAATATTTCTTCTCTCCTAGGATGTGAAAGCCTCTAATGTGTATTTGGCCAGCCTGCTTCCATATTGCTTGAGTGCTTCCAAATTTCTGTTTTCAAATTTCTGAATAGGAGAATGAGCTCCAAAGTATAAATTCAGATGGTTATGAATGAAGGAGACCCTGTGATCCTTCACACAGATACAAACTCCAAAATACTGGAAATGAGAACTCCTAAATCTGAGCTTTGAGAGTAAGAGCAGGAATAATGGTATTGATATGGCTTGAGAGGGTTGGTTACCACATGGCCACAAAAGGTCAGGTGTCACACCCAACAACCCTGTCCCCTTCTTTCTCTGTCAGGGGACCCTCCATACACCCCCAGCTCATCAAGGGATTATTTTCATGTGTGTTTCGCATAGAACTGCACTTTCAGATATGTTTTGTTTTCTTTCCAAAACGCTCTGAACACCTTTTGAGTCACTGGGCTGGATCAGATCCAATATGTCCAAAGTCTGTAAGCATAAGCACTGAAGAAACTGAAGGATTTTAGTATTTACTACCAAGGTTGTGTAAGAGGTGATGGAGGGGCAGAGTGGAGAGTGCAGAAAAGTGGACTCATGGAATGCTAAGTTCTATGCTAGCAAACTTTACACCTACACTTTTTCTCTGAAACTCTCATAATTTTATGCTTTATGGTCTCTACACTCCATTCCACATCTTTTCCCACCTCAATGATGGATTTATTGGGTTTCTTGACTACAATCTGAAATAGCCCCTACAATACAATTTGCAACAAAAAATGTTACCATTTGCACAAGAATGCCCATGTTTAGAAAAAGAACTTGAAAGAGGCTCCATCCAGCTAAATGTGATACTACCAAAACTCTTCAATACAATATTTTAAAACATTTTATTATTTTCTAAGAGCCTTGCTTTCACTATGCAATTGCTGAGGGGTTCTAAGGCAGAATTGTTAATTCAGCAGGTGTCAGGTTTAAAGAGCTGAACACGGGTGATGCAAGGTAAAGCACTGTCACCTTATTGCACAAATATATGTGCACATAAGTGTATGCGTAGATGTGTGAGTGTGTACTTTTATAAATCTGTATATATGAATGTGTTTGTACATATGCCTCCCCCATCCTACCATCAAACATGCAGAAGGCAGTGTTGAAGCCTATTTCAAAACAAAACAAATTGCCTGCTGGCATTTCCATTTTCAAAGTGTTTCAGTAAATTGTTTTGTTAAGAGTAACATCATTTCCATCTCACTTAATCATTATTCTTCTAAACAGTGTTTCCCTTTTAAAAACCTGCTGCTTTTTACTACTAAGTTTCTCTGATTTATAAACTCCACCGCCCCTAAAGTAGTAATATTGCAGAGCATACTGATTACATGACTAGATTTAATGTTGCTATGCCTGAACTTCTTTCCGAAAATGAGGTCTGAGCTTCAAGGCTGTATTGTCTTCATCATGAGGGAAAACAAGGGCACAAATAACACAGAAATTACTTATTTATGTTAATGGAAAACATTTTGATCACTTGAAGAAAATGATGTAAAAGTTCATGTACTACTTAAGATGACCTTTCCAACAGAAGTTATTAATTTCATTTTTCATTGATTGACGTTTTTCCCTAAGACATCAGGAAGCCAAGATTTGCAGAAAAAGAAGAATGATCACTTATCTAATCTTCAAATACTTGTACATTTTCTGTATGCATTTGTTAACTGATAGGAGCGTGCTGATGAAGGTATGAGGGCTGCTCTGAAAGCAATGCCTCCTATTTTATTATACTGGCCCACAATGTCAGAGGTGGATGTTGGTGGTATGGCAGTAGAGGCTGAACCTTCTCACCAATACTCCCTTACATGTTGTTGTTGTGTGACAGATGGCAGCAGAGGGGCAGTCTGACAAAGTGGTGCCTGACATAGAAGCAAAGGTGTGTCACTGAATTCCTCCATGCAGAAAAAAAATGGCAGCCATTGACATTCATCAACACTTGCTGACCATTTCTGGAGATCAAAGAGTAAATGTGAGCACAGTGGACAGGTGGTGCATTTCAGCAATGGCATAGCAACAGGGGGGTCACCACCTCTGGTGCAGATTTTGATGAACACAGTGTGCAGACTTTTGTTTATTGCTGGTAAAAATGCACAGCTAATGGTAGTGACTGTTTTGCAAAAATACTGTTTTGCTGCTGAGAATTTGCTCTATCAAATAGTGTTATCATGCTCTTTGTATCTGCTGTAGTTTCCAAGGAAATAAAAAGGAGGCATTACTTTCAGAGAAACCTACCTATATTGCATCCAGTGCTGCAATACATTCTCTGTCACTTCTGAGCCTGAATCAAACATCCACTGCAGCCACTGAGAATCTACACTTCCACAGACTGAACCAGCTCCAGATATATATCTGACATGTGTGGAGGATGGGGTATAAATTCTTCCAAAGTACATGCTTTAATACTGCAGCTACACCAAAGCAGAATTGCAAAAAGAGCATAGACATGCACAATTCAGAAACTCATGGGCTTCCCTCTGAGATTCACAGACAGATGCAAATTACAGGCAATGAAAAACAGGAACCGCTTGGATTCAGTTCTCTACCCATGCAGTAAACTCTCAACCACAGCAAACACTGTATGTAGTACATATTTCAGTTTCATGAAATACTTGATCCAGACTTCTGTGACAGTTTGAACTGAACGTTATATCTGCAGCCCCTGTTTCCTCTGATGAGGAAACCTGGGTCAAACTATGAAGAAAAAAATTATATTCAATAATTTTTTCCCTAACTGCTTTTTCATCTTTATCAAGGCTTTTCCCTCACATTAGACTGAGTAGTAATTAAATACTTAACAAATATTTTCAATATTAGGAAAAATATCTGAGAGAGTGGTGAGGCATTGGAACAGGCTGCCCAGGGAGGTGATGGAGTCACTGTCCAAGGAGGTGTTTAAGAACTGTGTGGATGTGGTGCTGAGAGACATGGTTAGTGGGCAATACTGGTGGTAGGTGAAAAGTTGGTCTTGATCTTAGAGGCCTTTTCCAACCCTGTTGATTCTATGATTCTTTGAAATAAGAAACCTTTACAAATATATCTAAAGTAATAAATCTATTACTTACCTTAAAAAAATAGCATACTAATTATGACAGTTACAATAATAGTGTTAATAATGACAATGCATACACATATACATGCTGAACCCAAACTCCTCTCTCAGCTAAGAACAAAGCAGAGTCCTGACTTTCAACAATCATTTCTTTGTACTTTGTCATGGGATTTTTTTAAAGTGCATATTTTCATGTTTTATTTTCTGCTCAGGCTAAAAAAAAAAAAAAAGTCTTAACAGAATCAGGGTGATTCTGAGTTATTGGTCCGAATCCTAGACTACTTTCTCCTAAAAAGTCAGATTTTTCATGCATGTCAAAGATCATGTAATGCTTCAGTCAAATTCCACTCCCTGTCAAGAGGGTGCATGAAGGGGTTACAGAGTAAGCAATAAAGACTACAGTATTTTGAAGCAAAAGCTTTTCCCATGCTATCACACTCTGCTATAGTATTGTTATCTTGTGGTATATCTCTCAATTGAACAGCAGGTGTGCTGTGCCTTTCACTTCAATTACATGCACTCCCTGAATGTTGTAAGTATTTCTGACACGTTGTGTATGCATTTCCCATTTTATTTTATATTTTCTGCAAAGGAAGAGGTAGCTGGAGATATTGTTGCCATTCATAGCACCTAGCAGCTTCCAATCTGACATAAAATTATTCTTTGCCAATATGAAATATCTGCTGGTCATGATGCATGCTGTTTCTCATCTCTGAAGATCTGAACGCGTGTTTGAGATATATACAGCCATACTGTGTTAGCTATGGAGGGTGAATTTCTGAAAAGCATAACAGTTAGCAAGCCAATGGATAGCTAAATATTTTTTTTCCATAAGAATTGGTGTAGTAAAGAGGAGATGCATTTAGAGACTCAGTATATGCAGACAAGGACAGTACATTATCAAATCTTTCCTATTTGTGTGCTGGTAACATTAACCAGAACAGCATGATCCTAAAGGCTCAGATGAAAAAGGAAGATGTCACTGCAGGCTGCACACCAAGCAGCCCTCACAGATCTACAATCACAAGTGTGATATACAAACAATATTGAAACAAAAAAAAGTATTACATGGTAGACAGGAGCACCCATTTTCTTAGCACATACTATACATACACCAATATTTTGTGGAAACAAATTCAATCAGCAAAATATATGGAAGAGAATGTTTATTTTTTTAGAATAGTTCAAAGTATTCTCTCCACCTTAAGGTGTTTCTGTGCTGTCCACTGCTACCGTTAAACATGCCTCAATATGACATCAACTGCACTTCGGGGAAATTTTTGACAGAAGATGAGTGGCAGAAGGATGGAACATGGAAGACCAGAATAGTGATGACGGTTAGCAGAACAGAGTATTGAGTAGCTGGCAATGGAAAGCCAAGACAGTAGGCAGGGAAGTATAGATAACAGACTGTTACTGTCTGTGTGTGTATTTAATGTGTATTTAATATGTGTGTGTGGACATCGGGGATATATATATATACATATGAGAGGAATGAGTGGTCCCAGTTTTAAGACATGATATCCATTAACATTAAAATATATGTTGTTTATAAAATATAATTTTTTACAAGCCTTCTAAGATGCACATAATTTTTTTTCTGTGCTGGAGTGATTAAAATGAAATGAATGATGATTATATTTCAGCAGTGTATTCTACCATAGAAATTACTCGTACAACTAAGCATGTCCATCAAAGAAAAAGGCAGATGCTGTGCTATTTACAGCATGTTTCAAGTGGAAATCACCTAAACAATTTCCAAAAGGCAGACATTTTCTCAGTGGTTGACTCAGATAATATGATCCATTTAAGTAGAAATGTATTTTCTTGTTACTACTATATGAAATTTTATTCTGCCTTCTTTGGAATATCACCATGAAAGTGATACATGCTAACAGCATGAAAGACTTTGAAATAATAGAATTTGTAATAATTGAGCTTTGAGATTATATGCACATTATTTGGAAATCTTGAAAAAAATTATTGTTAACTTCTCTCAATTAGATTAAAACACAGAAACTCTGTTTTCCATTGGCTTCAGCTACAGATGCAGAAGTGAAAGAGAAGTATCATCATTTTTATCCTATAATGTTTTTGCTGTCCTTTCTTAAAAGTCTATGTTGATTTAAGGTTCTTTTCCCTCACAAAATCTTTATGGTAGCTAGCTAGCATAGCTTTCAGATTTTATCTTGCCATATGTTTTAAGTTGTGTGCTTCAGTCTGCATCTGCTGAGTATCTGCTACAGTATGGCTACAACATCAACTCAAAAACAATTGGGACTGGAGCCTTTATAATAATTACTTTCTGCAGCTGTTGAAATCAGAGTTCTTTAAAAAAAATATCTAGGAGCTGTAGCTTCTCCCTTTATTTTAATCCAAAGCAAAAACAAGCACATTTTGTGGGAATGTTTTCAATCGAAAGATTAAAGTAGATTATTTTTCAAGGTATAATATAAATATGTATTGTTATGTACTATGGAATAAAGGTATATCTGGCTTTTTCCACAGTATGTGATTTAAAGAAAAGCCAATGTGAAAAAAAAATGTTGCAGTAGAATATATCTGTGGTATTAGAAGTCTCATTTGGAAAACTAGATTAGGTAAGTTCTGCTTTTCAAAAAATATTTGCTGGTTGTCAGAAACTGAAGAACTTATTAACATGTAAAACCCTAGCAATCCTAGGCTTCCCTCTCTTATGGTTTACAAAGACATTGCCAAGCTATTTTTCACAACAGGCAGACAGTGAAAGCATAATCAATCTGTCTTTCCAGCAAATATATTTAAACAGCTGGAAGCCATTAGATATGACATCACTACAGTGATTCGGAAGTATAATGATACCGACGATACGAAGAATGCGTTTGATTATGTAGTTCATATAGAATTGTTAGGTTAGACAAATTCATCTGCATTCTGAATGGAATACCCATTTTCATCTGATCTAGTATTTTTATTTTAAAACTGTGGTGATCATAGGACCATATACAAATTCAGGTGGCAGGGATCTCAGGAAGACAAAAGCAGGATCTCTAGTGAGGGCAGACCAGGTTGCTCATAGCTTTGTCCAGTCAGGTCTTAAAAACCTAAAAGGGCAGAAACTGCACAGACTTGTTGAGTAACCTGCTCCACTGCCTCACTGTCCTCATGGGGAAAAGGTTTTTCCTTCTATCCAGTCTCAATGGACTTGTTCAATCTTCTGTCCTCTGCCTCTTGTCCTCTCCCAGTGCATTACTGTAGGAACCTAGCTCCACCTTCTTCATCACCTTTGTGATTTTAAAGCCGCTATTTGGTCTCCCAGTTCTTCAGATTGAGCAAGCTCAGTAATAATTATATAGAGCAAAAAAGGTTTTAGATATATATAAGACTAGTAACACCGAGTTCTTACTGTTCCTAAAACACAACTGTAACCTGCCATGCTATTCCACATTTAATTAGGGGAAAAAAAAGTTTCTACCTGAAGTGATTGAAGACACAGATTTTTAAAGGTACTTGAGGTAGATGATTTCCATTAGTTTTGGTGGAAGCCAGCTATCATGATATTTTCAGATATTTGTCCATGACAGTGAAAGAAAAAACAATACTGTCATTGCAATCTGAGACCTTAAAGGTCCAGAAAACAAAATAATCTACTCCAAGCATGTGGGCAACCACCTTTGGAATAGTTTTGAACCTAAAATGAGCACATATGTAAGTGCTTTCAAACTATTACTTGAAGAAAGATATTGCAAGAAAAAAATAGGAAGGCAACAAATACAGGGATAAAGAAAGTGTATCTGATGCTTAGAAATACATGTTAATAAAGAAAACAGCTATTTTCTTCTTCAGTGATGTAACAAACCTTCTAAATGAATCTTACTACTATGATCTGAGGAACTTCAGCTGTGGACTGACTCTCAGTTCTTCTGATCATCTATGTGTCTGTATTTGAGAAGCTGAACTCCATCCTTTGATATGACATTAGCAAAGGCTCTTAGGATCTCTTTTGAATGACTTCTTCAATAATCATAGAATCAGAATTATTAAGGTTGGAAAGATCATCTAGTCCAACCATCAGCCCATCACCACCATCCTCACTAACTATGTCCCTCAGTGCCACATCAACATGGTTCTTGAACACCTCCAGGGTTAGTGACTACACTACCTCTCTGGGAAGCGTTCCAATACTTCACCAGTCTTTCTGAGAATAATTTTTTCCTCATATCCAGCCTAAACCTCCCCTGGTGCAACTTAAGGCCGTTACTTCTTGTCCTACTAGCAGCTACCTGGGAGAAGAGGCTAACCCCCACCTTGCCACAACCTCCTTACAGGTCGCTGTAAAGAGCTATAACGTCTCTTCTGAACCTCCTCTTCTCCAGACTAGACAATCCCAGTTCCCTCAGCAGCTCCTCATAAGGCCTGTGCTCCACACCCTTCACCAGTTTCATTGCCCTTCTCTGGACACACTCCAGGGCCTCAATGTCTTTCCTGTAGGGAGGGACCCAAAACTGAACACAGTGCTTGAGGTGCAGTCTCATCAATGCTGACTGAGTACAGAGGGAAGATTACCTCCATGGTCCTGCTGGCTACATTATTTCTGATACAAGCCAGGACTGTCTTTGGCCTTCCTGGCCACCTGGACACACTACTGACTCATGTTTAGCTGGCTATTGACTATCATCCGCATTCAGACCCTTCTCCGATGCACAGATTTCCAGCCACTCTGCCCCAAGCCTAGAGCACTGCATGTCTGGCACTTGTTCTTTTTGAAGATCATAGAATTGGCCTCAGCTCATTGATCCAGTCTACCTATATCCCTCAGCCAGGCCTTCCTACCACCAGGGAGATCGACACTTCCTCCCAACTTGGTGTCATCTTCACTGAGGGTGCACTCAATTCCCTCATCCAGATCATCAATAAAGCTGTTAAACAGGACCTGCCCCAGTACCAACTCCTGGAGAACACCACTTATGACTGGCTAACAGCTGGATTTAACTCTGTTCACCACCACTCTCTGGGCACAGTCCTCCAGTCAGTTATTTTCCCAGAAGAGAGTATACTTTAAGGCATGAGCTGCTAGCTTCTCTGGGAGAATACTATGAAAGACAGTCAAAGGCTTTACTGAAGTCTAGGCAGGCTCCATCTACAGCCTTTACTTCATCCACTGGGCAGGTCACCTGGTGATAGAATGAGATGAGGTTGGTCAAGCAGGTCCTTCCTTTCATGAACCCATGTTAGTGGGACCTGATCTCATGATTATTCTGCACATACCACTAGTTTAAAATTTCACGGAATGAAAAATGTACTAGAGCAAAGCTGATGTACTACTAGGATAAGGTCTACAATCTAGAGTATTAAACGATGTGTTCTGATAACCAAGTTCACCTGAACCCAGCTTAAAAGATACTACAGACATCCTTCTCCTGGTGTTGACAAGCACTTTACAATTTTTTTTTTATTTCTAAATATATATCTCTATATCAATACAGATATAATAAATGAGAAAAATATAATGGGTTTAACAAAAAAAGTCTATCAAGCTAGTGCTATCTTTTTCTTCTTCAACTTCAGTAACACACGCACAAGTGCATTAGATCTGATCTGTGCACTAGATTTAAGAAGCACTGTTTATGAAAAATATCTGTAAATACTAGCAAAAACTCACCTGATATCTATATTTGAACTTACTGCACAGTTCAATATCACATTTACCAAACTTCCAAAATTTCCACATGAGCTCCATGGTGAAGGCACAAGAGCTGAGCAAGAGAACTGCTGGAATTTTCCATTTAATGAATGTATGTCCAATTTTTTAGAACAAGATACCAATCAAGTATTTAAATAACAACAGGCGTCTCTTTGTTTTCTGAGACAGGGTGAAGATGTTTGTTATATGAAGCAAGCCTTATGTTTTTAAGTGTACTCCTCCTTACTCTGTCTGTCTCTACACCAACTAAATGTAGACTTGAAGCACATGGAGAATAATACATTATGGATAACAATATTAATTCATAGACCTCATAACAGAGGACCTCAGTGATCTGCATTTACTTTTCAATGCATCAGCAAACAAACTATAAATCTTCTGAATGTTGTTACTAATATCCCTACCTCTTCCAGTAATTACAAGCAATATCTCAAAAAAATAGTTGCCCTATTCACTCCTACATTATTGCAGAACAGTTTGATAACCATTGATTTAACATTATCGGAGAGTTCAAATAAAGTTTCAGTCTCAGAAAATAGGGATTATAGTCTCTTACTAGGTCAAATACTCATATAAGTCCTTTATTTTGCTTATAATTTTTATCTATTTTATTTTTATTTTTTTCCAAAGAGATGGTGATAGCATAGGAAAGTTAGGGGAAAAAAATGAAGCTAGAAATGGTACTGAAATGAATACTAGATCAAATTTTCTGGACCTTAAATAAGACATAACCTTGTTGTTACAACGAATTTTACTTGGTTAAAAACCAGCAAAATACTACCATAATTTCTGAAGTATCAGAGGCATGCAACAAATCTATGCAACAAAAAAAGTCCATGAGAAATGGTTTGTAGCCTGCAAATAGTACTGCCAGAAGAGCATACCTTTAAAGTAAGGGGAAACTATTTGGACTATTAGAAATTAAAAGCACAGAAGATGGAAATGGGATTGAACCTAATTATTCCTAATTAGGAATATGGCAAAAGGAAAGCTATCTTGTTACATAGTGTGTCTACCACAGCAATGGCAACTCTAACTCAGAGTACCAAAAGCAATGTAACTATAGAAGCTCAGAGCAGGTTCATTATGTAGTTATAAAATTTCATGAATAATTTTTACAGCCTATGTTAGCTGTATCCAGGCTAAAAGGCAATGAAGACATAATAAATATTCTTCCAAAAATCTATTGCCTTGAGTCAGCTATTAAGATGGATCTCTCTTTTTTAAGACAAACAGGATGGACTTAAGTAGGTGCATAAATAATTATTCAGGTCAGCAGTAATTTATGCAAAAATATTTCTGCCTTTTGATGACCCGGGAAAGTTTTGTTATAGTTAAATTAATAACAAGTAAAAGCCGCAATTTCATATTAAACTCTACCATAATCTATTTATGAAGTCCAGTCAGAAGGGGAAGAAATTTCCAAAATGAGTTCCAATCTATGCTTTCCCATATATACACATATATATGTTCAAGTGTACTCACTGCTGCTGTATTCCATGTGTTCAAACAGTAGGAGTCGTCAATAACAGCAGCTGCTCCACATGGGGAAGATGGTATTCCTCCAAAAAAACAAGAGCCAGTTCCTACGAACTTTCATCTGTGAACAGCGTCAACCATCCAAATCACACCAAGATTCACCAAACCTTTCCCATGAATGTTCAGTAAGGAAAGTGGTAGCAGTCACCTTCTTACCAGGACTTAGGGCCCCAGCGTGAAACAATCAGAATAAGTGTGAGTAATTATTATGACTATTACATTAACTGCAACAGTCACACAATAAATACTTGAACAGGGAAAGCATCTCTGTCCCCTACAGTTTCCAGATAGCCTTGTCTACATCCAATTTGTTTGCAGGTTAATAGCCCATACCAGAGATCACACATGTAAAATCTCAAAGATGTCTTTATCAGAAATAATAATAAAAATAATTCAAATCACCTAATCATTTCATTGTGAACACCTAGAAGTTGTATTTAATGAACAATATCTAAAAATTCAGGTGTTGTAGGACTTCGGTATAAGTCTTTGAACAAATATGTTGAAAGGGCAATCTGTTGTCACAGGACAACAATGCATCCCTTACAAAGACCTTGTGCCAATATACCAGCTCTCCTTCTGTCATCTCTGGCTCAGCCTTCCCCTTGCTCTTCATTCTGGTCCTTGTGGGTGGCAGCTATTGAAATAGCAAAGACCACGTTTCTTTTAATTCAAAGAAAGTAAAAGAGCATGCTATCTCAAGATCTCTCTGCAAGCCCTCTCTGCCCTCAAGGGAGTCAACAGCTACTCTGTATTTAGTGTCATCTGCAAACATACTTAGTATAACTTCAAGTCCTCTATCCGAGTCATTGATGAAAATGTTAAAGACAACTGGCCTTAAAATGGAGCTCTGCAGAAGCCCACTAGTGACTGGTTAGAAGCCTGATATAACCCCACTTACTGTAACACTTCGAGCCTATCACCTATGTTTTTGTCTAGCTGGACATTTGTCCAGAAAGATACTGTGAGAAATAGTATTGAAAGCTCTGTGAAAATCTAAATAGATTACATCAATGGGCTTCACTTTGTCAGCTTGGTGGGTAACCTTCTCACAGAAAGCAATGAAATTTATTAAATAGGACTTACCCATTATGAACTTATGTTGACCATGATTCAGCCTTCTTAAAGTTCCTTAGAGATGTGGCCTATTTGAAGAGTTTCTCTCAAGTATAGCTTATTCTAAAGTAACATTGAAAGAAAGAAATGAGATGGTAAAGATTAAAGGGCTGTATTAAGATTCATGGGGCACTGCAGCTGTTCCCCGGTCTTTTACATACCTACTGGATGATTTAGGCATGCAGACTGCCTCTGCTGCCTCAGCTTCCCAATCTGAGAAATGTAGACAGTGGTAGCATCATCCTTTCTAAAAGCCCTGTTAAGACTGTGTATGATGAGCACTTCATAGAAGACGTGCATAAGTATTATTATCCTTTTTTTTTTTAATTTGAGAGGTACTCAGATTTGAGTGAGATAAATGCCATCTTCTAAGAACCTCTCAAGATCTCAGAATTTGGTTCACACATTAGAATAATGGCGTGTCTGTGCCATCCTCAATGTCATCAAGCAACATCTAAAAATGCAACATTAATTCAGCATGACCTCGATGATAGACTCAAATCCTTCTGGCTGCCTTGTTAGTGGATTTTGCTTTTCAAGGGGTTCATCCCTCTCCAAAGTGATTTGCAAAAGAGAGCCCACAGTGTATGCAAAGACTAGTTGCAGCAGTTCAAAAGAAAGTGGAAACTCTTTCACTTAACAGCAGTAATTACTAGTATTTATGCTTCACTAAAACCCTACCTCAGTTCTTGGAAAGCTGAAATTCTGTACACCGCTGTCCTGTTTCAGTAAAGTAAATTCTAATTTCCCATCTCATCTAGCACGTAAAAAAACTGTCATCACATGTGTTCACTCCCAAGTTCTTTCTTATATATATATATATATTTTTACCTTTATTCATGTGAGGAAACATCAATGCTCAAAAATTTATTCTTGAAGAGCAGGTAAATGGATGTGTGCAAGGTTTAGAAGGACTGTGATTAATGCACCCATTTGCTGATGTGCCTTTTTTGCTGAAATAGATTTTACAACTGTCTGAAATAGAACAAGCAAAAGTTTAGTCTGAGGATCAAATGGATCTTCACTTTGCATCTTATAATTGTAAACAACTTTATCCTTGCAGAAACACATCTTCATATCTTGGACTATGTATTGGATATATAATTTTATTGGTGAATAGGTGGCATGACCACTATCTTGCGTATGTCATTATCTATCAATGTAACTATATAAAACCATAATAAGTCTACCTATGGTAATGACTATATAGCATCTTTAACATAGAGTGAATTGAAAAAGCCCCAAGCAGAAAATACAATCAAGCAATGGCCCACAAGTTATTCTGGAAGCAGCAAGACTATAGTTGATTTTCCAAGGAACAGGAGAGCGCCACGCTGCTGAGCTCGCCATCTAGTCAGTATAGTGGCAAACAGGGTCAAGGGGTTCGTGCTCATGGAGACAGCCAGAGGTAGGTGCACAGAAAAGAGTGGGGAGAGAACTAAGTGGCAGGATGAAGGTTGCCTGTCTGTGGGCAGGTAGAAACACAGGCAGGTACCTCTTGGTTCTTCCTGCACTTTTAAATCATTTCTACCTGCCCGTGTACTAAGACAAATGATTTAAGAGTGTAGGGAGAACCAAGAGATAAGTGCATATGTGGACTGAGACTGGCAGAGAAGAGCAGCAGAGATAATGAGATGCAAGAGGAACATATTGTGAAGATGAGACACTGGAGACTGTATGACAATGGGAGGATAGGGCGAGCTGTAAGTCTGAAAATGTCTGAAATCTGGGTAGTAGAATCAGGGGAATAAACTGCCCTCTGAAAAATGTCATGGACTAAAAAAAGTTAGTTTGAATGCAAGCCGGAAAAGCAGAGAGTTCTTGGTAAATCTACCCTTAGCAAAATAGGTAGACTCTGTGCCTAGTTTCTAAGTGCAATTTTTCAGAACATTAGTTCCAGGAAGGTTTGAATTCTTTTGACTGAAGTCCCTGGCAAAGAACCTTTTAGCACATACTGAGAAAAAGTGAATGGGACCTTGAATCCACAACATGCCACCTCTTTCAGAGCCTGATCCTGAGACAGTCAACAACTGTTTTCCTGCTGTTGACCTGCAGAGAATTGGCAAAATATGTTTATTTGTTATCCATCATTATCAGAAACTCTCAGCACTCTGTATGAAAAAAAGTCCCCGCAGTGCTGCTTCTACAATCACACTGACTATTTTAGCCACAGTAAACACAAGGGGCTGCTGTCCCAGTTAGCCTATCTAATAAGGACGCACCAGTCACTGGTATTATCTTCTATGACACAACTCAACGTGAGTCTCTAATCTAACATCCTGCTCTTATATCTTCTGCCAATACACTCATTGTCATAAATTTTCACCCCAAAGACATCTTCAGTTTCCTGAAGATAATGAAAAGGTAACTTTTATCAAAATACATCTGTTTTAATTTCTGAAAATCAAGGGTTTCTTCAAGTTTGATTTGACTTTTCTTATAGCTTAATCTTAATCTTAAAATGTAATATTTTATTGGCTGTTTTTTAATGTGGGTACATTTTTATTTGATCCTGAAATATTTGCTGCAGTAGATTGACAATGGTTTATAGTTTTGTTTTATTTAATCTAGATGGATCCTACAATTTTCTTCCTTTTTAAGGATGAACGGTTCTGTAAAAGTTTATAGAACATCTTTTCTGTAATTTTTGACATATGCAAAAATGCAGGCTGTAGGGCCATTTAAGTTTAAATATTTATTTCTCCAGAGAATCATGTCAATCTCACAATGCCTCACTGCCCCATCTGTAAAACAAGAATAACGTTCTTCTTTTCCCTTCAGCCATCCTTTTCTCATCCTGTGTATTTAATCTGTAAACTCCCTGTAGCAGGAGCTTTCCCTCACTTTGGAACAGCAAAATCTATTTAAAGGGAGTCCAGCCACTTCAGACATTTTTGTTGTCATTCTGGTACAAAATACTGTATAATAATAATCACTCCTACATGGCTGATTCCCACATCCCACTTCCTATACCTCTTCTTCTAATCTGTTGGCTCATTTCGATTGATTTGATAATAAAAGAACTATTTTCAGCATTTGTAATCATTGTATTCTTCCTCCTGAGGGCTAAGATTACTTTCCAAGGAACCAGTACTACATATATGAGAGATATTCCAGTACTTTCCCCCTGAGATGCCCTGCAATCCAATCTGGTATCTTAAAAACCTTTCAATCTTCAAGCATTAAAAAAAATATATTAACAAAGTTAGCCTGGGCACAGATATCCAGTTAAAGAAAAGGAGATCAAAGATGTTTTGCCATAAACCTGACTGTTCAACAGCAAGGCTCTAAGGCATGTGTGATGGACGTGTGGTGCTCCAGCCCCGTGGGGCAGGCTTATCCCTTCCCTGGGCAGCTGGCACACTGTGAAGAAGCAACTCCTTTTGTTTACTCAGGAACTGCTCTTTCTAATCTGCAAATGGTGATGCTGCACAAGCAGGGGCAGACGCACTGCAATAAAGGTTGCAGAGAAGAAATTGCCATGTTGGAACATAGTCAGTGGATACATGTAAATGGTTCCACATATGGCTAGATAAAAAAGCACCATTGATTTCCTGCTGACCCTCTCCTCCAAGTTAATGAATGAAAGTTACTCATGTTAAAAGACATGCAGCATGAGATGTTCTAATTCTAATAACAAGACTAGAGGGAGAAACTGGTAAGGATGATTTAATGCAATACCCATTGCACAGGGGAACTGTACAGGTTTGGGATATACAGAATTCAGCATGCTAGAATTGCAAACCAGTGGGAATCCAGAATTACATCTATTTTAATTCCTCCTTTTCACTTCTTATTTTGTTGCATCTCTCAGAGAAGGAGTATTTTGAAAGAGCTGAGCTCTGCAGTGTGGTGCAACCTATACACCTGCACTATTCAACACCAATTCATCAGTCTTCAAACCTTGATCCATGTTATTTAGTTCACTCAAAACAATAAGGGAAGAAAATCGCTTCTAAGGAAGAGGTAACTAATTTTCTTTGGTACAAGTAAGTCCTGCGTAGGCACAAAAGTCTCCAAGCTATCTACTGTCCTGTCCCTCTTCCATAAAGAGACCTACAGGCTGCTCTGATTTTCACTGTTTGTTTCTTTTTTTTTGCCAGTCACAAGCAGACCTGGAAAAACACTTGGTCTCTCCTTAGGTGGATCAAGTACAGACTCAGATCAGCCACCACATCATTTGCCCCACATCACCTATTTTTTCATCTCTATAAAATTATATACTGTCAAGAATCTCACTTGTATTGATTGTACTATTTATAAAGCAATATGCTGAAACACATTGAGAAAAAGTGGCAATAAATAGCCCTTAAAAAACACCATTTCTTTTTCTAAGTTAACCTTTCCTCTTTTGTTCTCTTACTCCCACTTTCCATTTCAGATTTCTACACTTGGAACTTGCTTCTGTTATCATCATGTCCTTGTGTATTTTTTTTCTTTATCAAACATAGCTGAGAATTATGATGAGATGAGATGGTACCAGAGCATTGTTCTCCTACTTTCCCCTATTGACATGGCAGTGGTCTACTGGTCAGAATGAACTGTAAAGCAGATTCATTCCTCTTCTTTCACTTCTTGACTTCCCAATTATCTGTGAAGCATACCAATTTCTTTCTATTGCTCCCGTAGTTTTCATTTTTTTTATAATGCAAAGGAGAACGTACACAACATGTTCTGATGTATGACTGCTCTGAATGACTTGCCTCCACTTTCCTCCCCTTCCTAAAGTCTGAAAACTAAACATGAGCACACAGACTTCTAAGGGCAGCTATATTTCTCTGGCTTGACTACTAGCATTACTCTGCAGTCTTAATATTTGTAAATGTAACATTTACAAATAACATCTTATACAATGTATAAAAACAGTGTCTTTAGTTTTAGGGTAGAGGGGGCCCAGTACAGCTTGCAATTGGCCACCTTCCGAACAGGGAAGAATACGCAGTCGTACTTTCTGGTTTTTGAAGGAATTTGAGAATAGAATCATAGAATCCTTAGAGTTGCAAGTGACCTTTAAAGGTCATCCACTCCAACTCCTCTGAAATGAACAGAGACATCCACAGCTAGATCAGGTTGCTCAGAGCCCTGTCCAGCCTGACCTAGAATGTCTCAAAGGACAGGGCTTCCACCACCTCTCTAGGCAACCTGTTCCAATGCCTCACCATCCTCACTGCAAAAAGCTTTTTCCTTATATGCAATCTAAATCTCCCCTCCTCTAGTTTGAAACCATTTCCTCTTGTCCTATCACCACAGATCCTGCTAAAGAGTCTGTCCTCTTCTTTCTTTTAGCTCCCCTTTAGATACTGAAAGGCTGCTGTCAGGGCACCTCAGAGTCTTCTCTTCTCCAGGCTGAACAGCTTCAGCTCTCTCAGTCTGTCCTCACAGGGGTGTGTTCCATCCCATGAATCATTTTTGTGGCCCTCTACTGGACATGCTCCAACAGGTCCATATCTCTGAGGACTCCACATCTGGACACAGTACTCCAAGTGAGGTCTCAGAAGTGCAGAGTAGAAGGACAGGATCACCTCCCTCCACCTGCTGGCCACGCTTCTTTTGATGCAACGCAGGATACAGTTGGCTTTCTGGGCTGCAAGGGCACACTGCTGGCTCGCACCCAGTTTCCCATCCACCGGTACCTCCCAGGTCCTTCGTGGCAGGACTGTGCTCTATCCTTAATCCTTACATTCCCCAGATTGTATTGGTGGTGGGGAGTTGCCAAGACCCAGGTGCAAGACCTTGCACTTGGATCCGTTGAACCTCATGATGTTCACCTGGGTCCAATGCTCAAGCCTGTCTAGGTTTCTCTGGATGGCATCCCATTCTTTGGGCATGTAAATCATACCCCACAGCTCAGGGTTTCAAGACTGCAAAAAAAGAAAAAAAACCATCCATTTACATTTGCAAGACTATTTTCAGTTGATATAAATAAATACATGACCTGCAAATTTTCAAATGGAATGTATAGAGTTGCAATCCGATATTTAACTCAAAATCTGATCATGACTCTATTGAACTTTCATAATGCCTACCTTAGTAGAGAAAAATATCCTTTGCTTCACAATCACACCTTATTCATGTCATCACCTTTTGACAGTACACATATTTTGAACAATTATTGTCAAGGATGAAGCACAGGAAGAGTAAAATTTCATCTCTGATTAACACCTTGAGACCTCAATATGGATTACAACCACTGCCACTGAATCAGACTGATGTGTCAGTTTCACAAAAATAAAGTCAAATATCCAACTAGATTTGGTTTTGTTCCTCTTTTTTTTTAATGTTTTAAGATAAATAATTAAAATTAAAATGTTTTGTTACATCTATATTAATGAGAGTGTATATTTTGCAAGGGCTGCTCCGAAAGTAATGCCTCCTGTTTTATTATGTATGCCCAAGATATCGAAGGCAGATGATGGTGGTATGGCAGTAGAGGTGGAACCTTCCTGACAATATTCCCTTGCATTTTGTTGCTGTGTGACAGATGGTAGCAGAAGGGCAGTCTGATAAAATGGCTATTGACATGGAAGTGTGTGTGAAGCAAAAGTGTGTCACTGAATTCCTCCATGCAGAAAAAAAATGCACCCGTTGACATTCACCGATGCTTTCTTAGTTGTTATTGAGACCAAATAGTACATGTGAGCACAGTGAGGCAGTGGGTGGTGTGTTTCAGCAGTGGTGACAGTGGGTCAGATGTTATGAGTGCAGCATGCAGGCTCTTGTTCATCACTAGCAAAAATACATAGCTAATAGTGGTGATTATGTTGAAAAACAGTGTTTTGTAGCTGAGAACTTGCCCTATCAAATAATGATATTATGCTCTTTGGATCTGTCATTGTTTCTGTGGAAATAAATAGGAAATATTACTTTTGGAGCAACCTACATGTTTGCAGCCCAAGACAACTTCTATTCACTAACCCAGGCAAGTCAAAAGGTCCAACATGGAGTAGAGGACGGAAACTCAGGAATTCTGAATTTTGTCCTTAACTCATTGTTGTTTTTTTAAGTAGATCCAGGTAAATTGCTCATCTGCCTAAGCTTCAGCTTCTTCTCTATTTTCCCATGCTGCCAAACACTTAAGGCTCTCCCAAATATCTGAATTCTTCATATGAAAAGCAGAACAAACATGAAAGCTATTTGAGTATCTGCCTTATGAAGGTGTCATGATTTGAGCCTTAATCAGTGTAAGACTCTCAGATGAAAAATTGCTCACCATCAGTATTCTGATTAGATTTGATCAAGCAGATTTTTTAAATTACATGGCTCATACAGAAATCGGTGATCTAAGTAAGAATTTGAAATTTTGGGCCAAAACAAGGCAAGATAAAGGCTTCCAAAAGGAAGCTAAAATTAATTTTGAATACAGCAACACATAAAAGCTCTTTTGGTGTTGGCGTGGAGGAAGGTTCCTGTGACGATGTCCATCGTCACTCTGCTGGATTGCTCTGCGACAGCATCACAGCAAGGGCTCTCTATGAATATGGCGACAGAGATAAAAGGAGTGTGCTGGCCAGTAAGGCCTCCAGTCTTCTCTGCTGTTTTGCCAGTATGCTGTCTGCACTTGCACTTGCAGCACAGGCAGAATCAGGCAACAGAGGCCCAGATTTGTCAGCACTGTTATTGCAGAGCTAACCTTGCAAGAACTGGTTTAGTCCAAATTTTAGCCATGAATGACAGTGATGGAAAAGATGGGGAGTTGTTTCTGGGTGAGGCTGATATCAAGACCAGTCCCATTGCACTCCATCACAAATAGCCCTGGGCTCCTGTGTCCAAGAGCCAGGCCTTGCATGAGCTCCACTGAGACCTGTGCTCCTCATTGCTTAAGACACACAGAAGTCCAGCCTTGGTGCAGAGAGATCAGCCTTGGGTAAGCATCAAGAGTTGGCTGGAGCTACATCTAAGAAACCAAACGTGCTCTTAAATCACATTATGCTGTTTCTTGCTCTCTCACTGCTTGCCATCATTGCAAGCCAGATGTTGCAGAAGTGCTCATAGGGTGATTTTTAGCAGAATAGGACATGTCTCATCAAGGATGTTCCACAGTAGATGGGGGCAGTCAGTTCCTGTAGTATTGAAGCACTTTCCTGCAAGTACCACCAAGGACTAGAAAGCATGGAGAGTCACAGAATTAGGCCTTATGGATGATGAGAAAGAGAAATCACAGAGTGATCATTTTAGCAGTGCTAGCTCTCTCTTTCCCGTATTACAGCTATTTTACATCTCAGATACATTATCAGAGCTATGCTTTTCACTATGCTTTACAGGCAATGTGCATGCTGTGGGATTTTTACACAAAAATGCTTATTTGCCCTCAAGAGTGGCTTTTGCAATGAAAAAAAAAAAAAAAAGAGAGAGACCTGAGACCCCAAAACTGCTTACTTTTAACTGCCTGTCATGGTTTTGTGGTTTTTCATCAGTATTTCACAGCATAACATCATGCAGTGCATTGGGAGTTAAAGAGTTAAATGCTGCAGTTCTGTGGATTGATATTTCTGGTCTCTTGGTCTCAGAAGAGAAGAAAGAACTACAGCTTCCAGAAGACTTCATTTTTCTGTTTCTCTTTTCCATTCGGAGGGAAAGATAAAACAGACTGAGAGTCACGAGACTTCCCCCTTTGCACCCTGGCCGCTTCATCTACAGCATTGGAGTAAGAACTTCAGATTTGGAAATTCTCTTTTTCTCATTTTATTTGATTTATTAGCTTCAATTTCAATTATATTGTATTATCTCACAATCTCACATTCCTCTACTATATTTAGTAAACTAAGTTTTTCCTTAACTCGCTGCCAATATTTTCCTCGTCTAGGCCCATCTACTTACCTCTTCCCTTTCTCCCCCTCTGTCCTCCTTTCCTGGGGTATGGATCCATGGGTCCCTTTGACCCCTTGTCATGGAACCAGGCTGAACCAGGCTTAACCGTGACACTGCCTGAAACTGTTTTAAAAAGACTGAAGAAAAGACTTTGTAGAAAGCAAGAAGGTGGCCAGCAAAGTTGACTATATATCAACTTGCTGCAACTTGAACAGCCGGATTAATTTTGTCCTTTATGTGCTTCTTGGTTAACACATCATGCCATTTTGTCTCTTATATTTTTTGTGCATTTGAGCTACTTTTAATCTGATATTTTTCTTTTCTCCTTCTTTTTTTTTAATTTTATTTTCTTTTTTTTTTTTAAGGAAAATCACAAAGTTTTAAATACAATAACCACTTCTATTCTTCAAATGTCTTCCTCCCACCTCCCACTCATGTTTTACAAAAACTTTCTCTCAGCTGAAGGCATCGTGGATATTCTGAATATAATGTAAGTGTAATGTCATTTTAATGAATGTTTGTACAGTACTGGTCCTTTAGCTAAATTATGTAAAAACAGATGCATTGGACATGAGTAATAGGAAAATAAGTTTGTTTCAGAAGCCTAATTGCTATGCTGATGACTATAATAACAATACCGTCAGCCATTTGCTGATTGTTTTGAGTAGGATCATTTTTGCAGTGAAGAAATACTGGAAACAGATTCCAGCTATTCTTCCACTGCAATTTGTTAGGTTTGATTATTTATTTATTCACTCATTCCAAAAGATTTTGTCTTACTTGCTTTGATTTGAGTCAACTAAATCTGCAAATAAATGCTGAAACCCAGGTCAGCAAACTTCCCTCTTTGCCAGCATTGGCCACCAATGGCTTTTAGTCTAGTTTTAGTCTATTTTTTACTGGTGTTCTGCACTTTGTTTGAAACACCTTGTCACCTAAAGACACGCTCTACCACAGTTTGTCTGATTTGGACAGATTCTGCTATCAATTATCCTCACATGGTGATACTGAGCAATGAAGAATAATTCCTGACATACATGATTGTTCTTCTACCAGGGCTTGTCCCTTAATCAAGAGAAGTCACCGGAAAGACTGCACTCAACTTCAACATGTTTGACTCAGTCTTACAGGTGCTTAAAGGTATTCAGTTGCCTAAGAGAGAAGGAAGTGACTTGTGGAATTTCTAGCTGTCATAAAAATGTGACCCAAATCCCAGAAAATTCACTGACAAGTCATTCAGCAGTGTTGTAACTGGCAGGGTAGGTTTCATTGGTGTTTAATCCTTGGAGTGAAAAAATGTTGCAATAAGTACAAATAGAGACCTTTCATGTGTGCATCTTATGAATTAGAATTATAGAATAGTTTGACCTGTAAAGAGCCATTAAAGGTCATGTAGTCCAACTCCCCTGCAATGAACAAGGACATCTACAGTCAGAACACCTTTAACCTAGATTGTCTATCTAAGCTAGTAGAACCAGACTTAGAGAAATACAAGGCTGCAATGGTTGCTTGTGGTTCATGGGCAGTTGCAAGCAAGGGAAGGCTCCCATTTTGCTGAGTGTACCTCTGAATGTTGAGCCAAAACAGCAAACACAGTTTCATTAACATGATGTTAACTCCCATCCAACACTAAAGCCTACCTACTCAATATTAACAATGGATTAAATTACCAGGTGTGTTGAGCAGTGCTCTATTCAACAGCATTCTCTACTATTATTGCTAGGAATTTGTTTCCAAAAGAACTATTTTAAACATCTGTTGGGAACAGAAAATGATATTTTAGTTTAACAAAACCTCATTGTTATGATGCACAATCCATTATTAATGGATTACACTTTTAATCCACTTTGTCACATAAATAAAAAAAATGTATGGTTTGATAGGATTAAGCATATTTTGAAGTTTTTTTTTTTATTAGTAGTGCTTTTGAAACACAGAGTTATTTTCTACAGAAGAAATACATATACTAGTAACTGTTTTAACTTCTTCAAAAAAGTGTTTACTTTGGACATTAAAGCCAGGCGGTTGCTGTTCTCCCAACAGAGCAGTGACTCACTCATACTCCTATTAACTTCAAGGGGAACAGGAGCATGCCCCAGGAACATAATTTGTTAAAAAAAAAACCAACCAGATCTATACTGTGTCACCCCAACAGACATTAAAGGAATTAATTACAAATCTCAGTACAGAGGACAGTTTAAATGACAGAGCACATAAAGATATCTGTAATAATTATCTTGACAATTTCTAATCACATTTAAATTCCTGTAAAGTTATCAAAACATTTGAGTAATCTGAGCTTGAGATGTTTTGTATTTACTCAGAATTCAAAGAGCTCCTTTCAAGTGAAAGGTAGAAACAGCTTTGAAGAGAAATGACAAAGTAGTGAGGGAAACCCACAACAAATCATGCTTCTGATTTCAGTATTATGTCCACAATGTTATCTTCTGCATTTCTCATGTTTATTATGGACTTTTAACAGCTCATCCAGTATTGACATGAGAGCAAAAGTCATCAAATAATTTTTTTTAATGGTATCATAGGCATACATTTTAAAATGTTTGCCTGCTGGGAATGCACCCTTCTCTAGCTCAAATTTTAAACTCCGCATCATGCCACTGGAAATTACTTGCAACATTCACAAGCATTTCCTCGCTTCCACTGACAGAAAACATATACTATCCATTATTTTTATGCAAATGAGGGAACAGCTATTCATCTGCTTTAAAAACAAGGTGCTTGGGCATTATTTACTTCTCTCATCCACCAAACCATTTATTAGTTGGATACTGTCAAATTGAACTCGCTATTGCCATGTTCAAAACTAAACATGCATAAAGTACACTATGATTCATTCTGCCCTATAAGCTCTCTCCTCTTCTATGTTTGTTTGCCTTCAGACAGTTTTTAGAGTTTGACTTTTCAATCTCTTCCCCCATCCACAATCCCATTGGCTTTATCAGGCTTGTCCACATCAATAAAGAAGTCAGAATCAGGTCCTCCATTTGTAACAGAGCCCGAGCTGTAGAAAAACCAACACATACCAGAAGTCAAAAAACAAGAGAAATACAGTGCTGAACTACATTAGGTAGTCATCTCCATAAAACACTATACAATGCCTCCCAAGGTTTTCATATAATAGAGCCGTTTGAGTTGGAAGGCCTTAAAGGCCATCTAGTCCAACTCCCCTGCAATGAACAGGGACACCTTCAGCTAGAGCAGGTTGCTCAGAGCCCTGTGCAGCCTGACCTTGAAAGTCTCCAGGGATGGGGCATCCACCACCTCTCTGGGCAACCTGTTCCAGTGCCTCACCACCCTCATTGTAAAAAACTTCCTCCTTACGTCCAATCTAAATCTTCCCTCTTTTAGTTTGAAACCATTTCCTCTTGTCCTGTCCCAGACTCTTTAGGGGAACCCCCAGGCTCTACAGAAATAAAATTACTAAATATTGTAACTAATGAGTACCCAGTGCTGATTTTAAACATGCAAGAAAAAATCTCTGAATGGGAATGATAAAGTGGCTTCAAAAGAAAGACAAAAAAGATTCTTGATTTTAAAAGTAGTTTTTTTTTTTTTTTTAATCTGCTTAGTAATATGCCAATTAAGAGAAATCTGCACAGAAAACAAAGGAAGACAGAGTTCTGATGAGCAGTAAGTAGAGAAAGTAAAATATGTTTAAAACTGATTGCGTATCGTGACGTATGCATTTTTAAAGGTAATAATAATAATGTGGAAGAATAGAAGGATGATGTGAGTTGAAGACAATGCTTTAGACTTAAAGTTCTTAAAGTGAAACATCGTTGCCTCATTTTACTGGAAACAAGTGAAGTACGTGGGGAAAGACGTGCACAGACGGTGCTATTTTAAACCTACTCTGCACCACGGCAATATCGAAGCGTTCTCAGTTTTAGTCATCGTGAAAATTGCTTTGAGAACAGCAAATATATCTGCAGAATAAGCTACTGAAGCGTGTCTTTGATTTCCAGGACTTTCGGGGAAGTTCCTGCCTAAAAGCTCACAGTGTCACATGAAGTAAATCAGAGCTCTCGTCGCTTCGGATTTCGCTACTGTGAAGTCCCTCTGGAGGGACCACATGACGCGCGTAATTCACGCTTTCAGCTTTTGGACACCGGGCGTACTTGTCACGCCGCGCTGTCGGGCAGAACTCGCCGTGTGACTTCGGGGCGCCCATCTCCCAGCCCGCTCTCGCCGTGCAGCGGGAGAGGCGTCCGCGTTCCATGACCGCTGCGGGCATCGTTCTCATCTTCAAGGCAGACGCGCCGAACACTCGCTCCCTCGTCCTTCGGTGCATTCCATCACGCAACCAGCAGCGCCCTAAGCTCCCTCCCTTCCGAGCCCTCTGCTCCACCAGCTTCACCGACCGCTGTGAGCTTTCCTTTCGGCTACACACCCAGCAGAACGGGCGATTATATCTTTTAAGCTCGCGATTTGCAATACTCCCACCCGACACACACCTTGACGGCGGACCCAGAACGCGGGGCGGCTGGCACGGGGCCCACCGTGCGCCGCAACCCCACAGTCCCGCTCACCCCTCGGCGGCGCCTCCCGGGGCTCTGGGGACCGCGGCTCCGCCGACGGGGGCGGCCGCACCCAGGGCGTCCCCCGCCCCGCCGCCTG
>JANHGO010003837.1:0-26204 GCA_024606505.1 Aquila spilogaster | reverse complement strand
TTCCTTCCTTCCTTCCTTCCTTCCTTCCTTCCTTCCTTCCTTCCTTCCTTCCTTCCTTCCTTCCTTCCTTCCATCATTAAATGCTAATAGATCATGCAAGAACCTTTGACCTTCCTCAATCATCCTCATATTTCCAGTTGGTATAGGCTACACAGGGCAGAGCACACTGGTTATCTGGGATTTTAGTGGAATTTTTTCTTATTTGTTCTTTTCTGGCTCTTCTCTTGCGTCCACCACAAGGACATCTGGGCATTTTTGTTCCTTAGTGTTCTTGTGCTAGTGGGAAATTAGGGTACCTGTTAGATAGTCATGGAAATTTTTTAATGACTCAATCCAAACCTCCAGTGATTCTCTGCACTTACATGGATGTCTACTAAGACCTTGTATTTGATACAGTAACTGGAATTTATGGAGCCAAAGGTTTCAGGGTGCAGCTCCTTTTCTTCACTATAACCAGCTGAGACACATTTCATGTACACTAAAAGCCTAAGCTCCCTCCCCAGAAGCCAGACTAGACTCTTTCATCTTTGACATCATCTTTCTTTCATACCATCCTAAGGATGGTATCTGGTATTCAAAATAGGTGGCATCTAAAATCTTCCTCTGGAGTTAAAGGAGTTCAGCAGTCTGCACCTGAAGATACTCTGCCCGATCCATGCAATTTTTGAGCACTAAAAGGTGTTTGCAACACACTAAATGAAAAAATAATCCACAATAAACTTACCGAAGTTGTCGCACCTTATAGGAGCAACAATTCACAGCAAGAATGGTGAGTCAGAGGCAAATCCCCTAAAAACTCAAAAGTAAAAAATTCTCCCTGACTTCCACAAGTTTGCAATGGGATCCTTTGTCTTTATTAAGCTTTCAGCCCTTTTCGCATGGGCCTCTTCAAGGCTCACTGCTCAAATTTCCCTTTGCATTCAAGCACAGGAAGAAACCACTGGGAGTGGAAGAGGCCCAGCATGGGCTAAGTTTAGCCTGGCAGGTGACTGCCCACTTCAGAAACTTCCAAATATGTGAGCACAGGAGGGAAATTGCTTTCTCAAAGTGTTTCTACTGAGATGCACTGTGGGCCAATAACAACAGTGGTGATGACAATGGGAACATGTAACACCTGTGAGAAATGAAACCAAGGGGAAACTTAGGCTGGAGAGAGAGAAAGATGAGAGGGTGTTGGGTGGTTGAACCCATGTGGTGGCCAAGTACAGCTGACCTGATGTCTGATCTTGGAGGCTCCAGCATATATGTGTAAAGAGTTCCCACTTCATTCTCCATGAAGACTTGTCCAAATTCTCACTGAGGTCTTCTAACACCCTGAAAGGTTTTAAAGTGGTCAAAGACCTGCATCTCCCCCATGTCTTACTGAAACGCAGTATTATTTGTTATTGCAAGCTGTAGGTGGTGCAGGTGCACTACAAGGGGTATCCAGACAGTCTTATGAATTAGACATGTTCTTAGTAATTGGATGCCTTCAGTTTGTCTCAGGGCATCATCTACTCAGAGGCCGGTAGAAATCGTCCCACAGATGTGTTGAACATTAGGAAAAAATTCTGCTCTGAAGGAGTGGTGATGCAGTGGCACAGGCTGCCCAGGGAGGTGGTGGAGTCACCGTCCCTGGAGGTGTTCAGGAGCCATGGAGATGTGGCACTGAGGGTCATGGTCAGTGGGCACAGTGGGAACAGCTTTGTGCCACATTTTATCTGATGAACTGTTGACATAACTCTCCTGGTGTAAATCAAGGGCAGAGTGAACTGATGAATGGTGTCAAAGAATGCTTCCCACTTCTGTTTCCTCTGCACCATCATTATGCTGAGATTTGAATCATGTCTATCCCAACAAATGAGGCAGGAAAAGCCATCTCTTTCCTACGCAAGCCCCGTTGTATCATGCTTTCCAAGGGTCCATGTTGCAGAGGACCCTGCACTCCTGCCACCAGCTACAAATTCACCCTCTTCTGAGCCTCAAACACCAAAATAAATGTGCACCCCTGAGACCTCAGACTGTTTCCATCACACACCCAGATAAAATACTTGCCACCACTCATACTTACATTCAGACATCCTTTATTCCCATAAACTGAATTTCTTTAATAATCACATTTTTAAGTCTTCCTCATGCACAGTAATACAACACATCTACTCCACAAACAAAATCCTTTTTAGTCACAAAGTAGCTTCTGCTTTTTCAATCTCTCTCATCCCAAAGCACTTCTCATACTTACGTCCACTCTTAAGTCGTACATTTTCTCCCACGTTCAAGCTCACCCTGAAATACATTCACTACAGTCACTTTAGCCCAAAACAAATTTCTCAGCCAACTGTTCTCTGACAGTCTCACCTAGCAGGGCATTCATTGCTGAAGCGGGATGTGTCTGCCTGTTTCCCTTGTGGGAAGCCCTTTCATCTATTCTTGCAGAAAAAAAGAAGCTTTTATTTTTGAGGGTCCCTGCAGATGTTCAGAAGCCTGCAGGGCTTCTCAAAGATCACAGTGCTCCACAGAAATAAGTTCTGTCTGTTTTTTCCCCAGGCACCGATATCACTGCATGCTGCTATGATAAGCACATCCAGTACCGGCACAAGAAAATGTGATTATTAGGGATAATCGTATATGGCAAGCCACGTCCTTTCCAGGTCTCCACACAGACCAGCTGTCTCTGCATGAACTTTTTGTACCCAGGACACTGGGTACACGTCAACCTCAGCTAATTTTAGCAGCTGAAATGTTGGCACCTAAATACCTGCCTCATCCCCTCCTTCATGGATCGCCATCTCCATGGGCTGATTCAATCCATCCCAATATAGGCGTCAAGCATCAGCACAAAGAACAACCCTCTTGAGAGTTTTTCAGTGCTGGCTGTAGATGATCTGTTCAGGGTCAGTGATCCACTTTCCAATGGTCATTCCCATTTTCTGTGTCATTAAAAGATGACTCCTGTTTTGCATCAGTCTTACTATTTTTCAGGTGAGAAGAAATTATTTCTGGCAATATGTTCCTCCTCTGCTAAAAGAGAGCTTTCAGATGGGAATGAAGAACACATGGAAAGGACAACCTTCTTCCTACATGATCTCCTAAGGAAAATCTGTTCTCCATACTGAAGTTTAGGGAAACTGAAACGCTTTCTTAAGAAACCATCCTCATAAACAGCCAAACTCCTACAGAAGTACAAAAAGGGTGAAAGAAAAAAGTACAAAAAGTCAAAACCAACCAGCCAACCAACCAACCGAGCAAATAAAACCTCTTCTCTGAGTTTCAAGCAACATTAAACTGCATACAACCTACTTCATCAAATTTGAGGTCGGATCCTATAGGGCCATACAAGTATATGTTAAAGTCCTCACAATAAAACTCTGGAATATTTCTATGTACTTAAAAGGATGGAACTCACATTTAGGCCGACTGAGATCCCAGTTCAGACCTGATCTTGACCAAGAAGCAACGAGAAAAATGACGAGAAAACGTCTATGATTCTGAATTGCAAAATCATGTTGACGGACCGTTATCGTGGCCGTGTATTGTAACAGAAAAGAAGTAATAAGAACTATTTTTTTCCTTCCACAGAAACGTTGTAGTTTTGAGACTTTTTACTCCGTGAAAACAAATTCCAGAAATAAAATTGCACAATAAATTCTGAGTAACGGATATTGATAAATTTGAGATGTTCCAATTAAAACACACATTTTGATCATTTTCAACACTTTGTTTTGATACGAGTTTGGTTCTTTTGGCTATAGATTACCTTCTGCATGAAACATAAAAAATAAGAAGAACCGGTTTCACCCTGGAACGCAGATCTGGGACATCGGGAGAGTTTCAGAACTCGTTAAAGCATTTTTTCAAACGTTGCACGATGATCTAGGGAGGTATTCTGATCTACACCAGATGGCCTGAGCTCCACCAGAGCTAGGTTTATGGAACAGGAAGCAGTATATTTGCCAGACCCAACCCTTGCGTGCGAACGGCCTCAATTTTAACGAAAATATTTTTGATTATAAACACTTAATTGAAAAATTCCCAGGAAAATTTCTCTAGAGAACATCATCTCCCCTTGCTATGAGTTTTGGGAAACGAACAACCCCAGGCCCAAATAGTTTATCTGTCAATGCTTTCCCTATTTCTTATATAGTAGATAATGGGATACTCTCCACAAAGATGGAGAGATATTACCAGGGGATTTACTGACTGTTTTAGAAACTCAGTACATGTTTTTTAGTACTTTAAAAACCATTAGAAGAGTTCATAACTTCAAATTGCACTGAAGGGAGAAATAATAATCTGGATGGGTAAGTGTATAGGATGAGTAGTTTCAAAAGAATGCAGACATGAATTGATTTCAAATCCTACTTGGCTGAAAATGCGTTTGATGACTTTTCAGTTATTGTGACTACAAAGATAAATCTGTTTCTTTGAGCGACGCTATTTTCTTTATTATTATTATTATTGCAGCTCAAGTTTCTACTAGACTTAGGTGCCCTTCATACCACAATGTCATAGTATCCCAGCTGTATATTACCATAATGTCACGGTATCCCAACTGAAGGTATGAATGCCCTCTAAAAGAAGTTATCGCAGTTCCCCCCTCCTCCCTTTACAATGCAGGAATGTTAAGTACAGAGGCAGCAACAGAGATATGGATACCCCCGTGTACTGCTTGCTCAAGGACGCAGCAAAGTCCTGCTCACAGCACTGTTGTCATGACTCTAACATTGCCCAAAACTGAATTCCTTGCAGTGAGAATTTTTCTTGATGTAGGTTGTTTTTGTTTTTGTTTTTCACCAGTATTTAAACTGGAAGGTTTGCAAGGTCGTTATGTTTCAGGGCAGAAAACCATTGGTTAGAATTCCCAGCTACAGGAGACAGCACAGTTACAGCAGCCCACGGTTCGTGAGCCACCCATGAGACCTTCTGTGGGGTCTTCAGCAGTGAAGAGACACACGATGGGATCCCAGAGATATTCATCCCTCACCTCAGCTCTGAGCTGGTCCATGGATGGCAGTGGGGCTCTGTGCTTTGTTTTCTTTGTCATTATCTAGTGCTGTCTTGTCTCTCCTGGCTCACCATAAGCACAGGCGATCACCAGGTCTCCCATGTTAGTTATCCATTTTCTTGAAGGAAACAGGAATTAATTTGGTTGCTTTAAACTAATTAACAACATAATTCTCATTTTTATGCAGTCATCACCTGGCTCAAGACAGAAACCTGGGAGATGCTGCAGAGCTTCCCCTCTTTTCTCCAACTTAAAGGACAATACTTTGCCAAAATAATCTTTCCATGACTTAAAGTGTCTATGTACTGTGCAGTATTTACTGTTCAAAGAGTACAGGAAAGCCATTCCCAAACGTGGGTGCAGGGATTTCTGATATTCCCTATGAATGTGCGTGGTGTGAAAGGAACAAGGGGAAACCGATTATTTTCAGAGATTTCTTTGTTATTTCATTCCTATAAATCAAGATGCCCCTTCTTGACAGTCCATTTCATGATTATTTCTGAAGGAATACATTTCTTTTTTTTTCCCATCATTCTTCAAGGGAGATTTCTTTTACAAAAACAGTGACCCTGATTTACCTGCTGAAAAGACCGTTGTCATGGCTAAAAGCATCTGAGTGGAAAACAGATCTCCAGCCTCATTTCACTGGAATTCCCTGCTTCACAGCTTCATAACCTGTAGCATTTCCTAAATGGTGGCAGCTCCCCATCAAAGGGGTGGTTTACTGCAAGGATGATGATGTTATTCAAGCAGCTCAGAGACTGATTTCCATGGACAACACCAGTGGCACAAATTCTCTCAAAATCTATTTCAGAAATGCCATTAATTTTGTCTCAACGCACGTGAGCAAGACTTCAGCAATCCCAACTGAGATCAGCAGAGAGTGCTCTAAGGGGAGAGAGGATGAGCAGGCTCATGTCCTGTGGGGGATCACTGGGACAGACTCTGAAAACAGCAGATCATTCAGGAATTCTTTTCTTTTTGGAGTTTCTCTCTGCTTTCCTTAACATATACACACAAACACAGAGTTTCTTTGCCATTCAGTTGGGCTTTTCTGAAAAACTGCAGGAACTGCCACTGGTTCACTCTAAGGAATTTCCATGATGGTGATGTCTACCATAGTGCATTGTAGGACAGCAATGAGTCCACTGAATGATCTAGGCCCACCCCAAGTGGCCTTGGCCATTGACTAATCAGTGACAAGTCCTGAGTATGGTCTATCTTTCTGGGCATCTTCCTACAATATTCCCTACAGAGGAGCTTTATGACCCATTAAGATCAGTGAAACTTCCAAGCAGCTAAATTTGCTACTTTGGTTATTAAAAGGGTCAAACAGGTCTGGACATGGTTAGATCTAGCAAGATTCAGCTTTTAGCTTCTCTATTTAGCAGATTCCTCAGTGAATTTGCACCAGCTCTACCTGTGCCAATCATCTTTGCTGCTCACTTTTTGCCCAAAACCAAATACCATGTCAACACCAGAACCACCACCAACCCAAGTCCCACCAGCCCTGGGTGCTTCCTCCCCCGTACCACGTTAAAAATACATACTTTGATAGAAGCTGGGTTAAATTCAACTTCTTTTTTGGGCTCTGGCTCTGCTGGTTTAGGTGCTGGTTTGGGTTCCTCCTTCTTGGGTTCAGGCGCCTTCTTAGGTTCGGGCTTCTTTGGAGGCATGGTGCCTTGCTGGTGGGCTGCTTTTGGAAAGGAGAGGAGACAGACAGGCGAGAGGTGGCTGCTGCAGGATAAGTCACCAGTGCACACAGGTCTTTATCCCTGTCCAGACTCTTGAAGTCACAATGTGTCACTCTCAGACCTGTCACATGCCAGAGCTTACAATAGGGCCACTGCTATAAAAGGACAAGACACTTGCCCGGCTATTTTAAAGCCATCGGATACGGCATTGTTATGAATTAGCACTTAAATGGAAAAAGAGATTGGGGTTTTAGGGCTAAGGCTGGCACCGGCTCAAACATTTTCAGTCTGGGTGTGCAAGTGTGTACATGTGCACTGAGGAGGTTGGGTTACAGCCCAGGTCCCAGTGATGGGTTTTACCCTCCAAGAGCTCTGCTGACACCTTCCCTGCTCACCTGCTGCAGATTGTCTCTCTTTCAGGCTGGATGGCACCCCTGGCCTTTGCTGTGACACGGCCCATTGAATGGCAAGCACTGGCTTATATTTAGATATGAGGATGGAGCGGTATGGGAGGTTAACCGTCATGGTAACAGCTGGTGCAGGGAAGAATTCGTATCCCAGATCACATAATGCTCTTTTCCTGGGAAGGAGAAAAGAATGAGTATTGCTCACAGCAGAGTGTATCTACCAAGCAGGAATACACACACACACACACACGCACACTCTGGGATAGCATTGGTGTCATGGCTGAGATTTTCCAGACCATTTTAAGGACTTGAATGCCAAATTCCCATTAAAATAACTAAGATAACAGTATCTGTTCAAAGCTTTTCTAATCTCAGCCTTACTTTGATTTAAATAACCCCTTCAAAGCCAAACAGAGTTAATAATTTTCAGATTTGCACTTACTTATATTATTTTTCTAAATCAAGAGTTCGTGCTTATAGAATTCATTTCACAGTCATTTCCCCATTGCATAGACTTTTCTTTCCTAGCCCCAGAGGAAGACAGCTACCTTCCAAATTGCAAATGTGTTTGAAATGGGAATCTATGCTGGTGTTTCAGATAAATATCTGTTGAATTATTTATCTCTTTCTTTTACCAAGTTGCTGTGCCATCTTGATAATCTACTGTTCAATCACTTTGGAGATCTACTTCTGATGCTGCAGTGAGCTTGAAACCCCAGTGACTGCCTGTCTGCACTCCTCATTTCTGTGTATGGATCTGCTTGGGCTTTATCCTGCCAAGCTGCCCCCAGATCCTGGTCATAGAATCACAGAATCATTAAGGTTGGAAAAGACCTGTAAGATCTCCAAGTCCAACCCCAACCCACCCTCACCATGCACACTGACCATGTCCCTCTGTGCCACATCTCCACATTTCTTGAACGTCTCCTGCTTTCTGATTCTAGGTTTGAGGCAATGACACAGTATTATCAACAAATGCATCACTACAATATTAAGTCTCAGAGCAGAGGTTTGCCTTTAAGTTTCTGTTTCTCATTCACATTCTGCCCATGTTCTTTCCATGACAAACAAGAATTAAGTGCAGAAAATATCCAGGTACCCCACTGATCAGACTAAGAGATCCCTGCGAACTTTGTAAGATGTAGATGTTTCTGCAAAGTAATGACTGAAATCCTGTATTGTTTCCACACCCCGTGAAAGGTTTTGCTACTTATTTTCTGCATTGAATTGAATAATATCTGGAGGACAGTGCATGCTTTCCTCTGGAAGAAACACCAGGGAGGAACTTCACCATGCTTCCTCACTGCAGATTTCTTTCTTGCAGCAGGCAACACAGACCCAGGAAATCCTGGGTTCTACTAACTCAAACCTGCAGGATATTGTCATAATAATAGTAAAGACCCAGAAAGGTGTCTGAAAGCATCACCATGGTCAGATCCTCAGATGAAGCTTGTAGAATAAAGGAGTCATACAATCCTACAGGGATTACCTGAATATGCTTGGTATACATTCATGATAAAATGGTTTAAAGGACATGGTCTAGTGGGGAAATACTGGTGGTAGGTGGACGGTTGGACTGGAAGACTGGAAGGTCTTTTCCAACCGTGGTGATTCGATGATTCTATGAGAATCTATTCATGATACATCTGTCTCATCATTTCTCAGAAAAAAATATCCTTTGCACTTCTGTTAAAGTCAAAACGGCCGCAGCACCTTGCCCCTTACTATAAATAGTCTGTTCTGTTTTAATGGGAGGTTTCTGGCATGGCTCAGAAATCCCAGTTAAGTAGTTTGGCTTTTTATTCATTGTCCGACCTGTCTGTTCCTCTTCTTGACCCACGGTGTTTGCTGTTCAGGCTTTTGTTTTGCAAACAGACCTATCAGTGACCTGAATGCCCTAACAGATCTTTGCATTTCTCTCACCATAAGCCATCTCTTTCCTTTTCTCATGACAATGCAGCATAGATGGAAGGCAATAGCCTCATCTATGTCCTTTCTGCACATATGTATGCAAACATTTGTTTAAATATACAATGCTAAGGCAAAGCATGGAGATTTGATGAGTTTTAAATACCTACAGGCTTGGCTAACCACTGCTGGGTGGAGGTCTTGGATCAGTTTTGCAGATTAAAGATACTCCAATGCCCTGCAAATCCTTCTTCTAATCAAAGCAGCTAATCTTGCCCTAAATTCCCCATTCATCTCTTCCATGCAGCTGCAAACAAAAAGAAGCCTTGACCAAAAATTCTTTTTCCTATTAATATGTTTCGAAGCGAGGGGAGTGTGCTCTTCAGCTTTTCAGTCATGCTCACAACAGATGTTAGTGGCAGATCTCAGTGCCAGAAAGCAGTTTCGGAGTTGTCCTGGAGTCCAACATAACAGGCTGGGTTAGCTGTGAATTCTGTAAAATTCTCTTGATCATTGGGATATGATAAGTTTCTCTTGAGAGATGGACTGGGATCATCTTCAAAGAGAACTGAGCTCACCAAGAAATTTCCCACAGAAAAAAAAAGAAAAAAAAAAAAAAAGAAAATAAATGAAAATGAAATATTTTGGCCTAAATACGCATCCTTTAAATTTGGGAATGCTGCCACATCACCTTATGATTCTCTTGTCCTTGGTAAGCCCGTCCCTCTGGTCTTGCTACATTTACAGCAATTTGCCACACTCCTCCACAAACCAAATGGAGGACGTTGTACAGATGATGTGAATCTCTTCTTCCAGAGAAAAATTAAGACCTGAGAAAAGCTAACAATTTGCATGAAATATTCTTGTGGAATGTTAGAACTGAACTATTTAGGGTCAAACAGTATCAGCTTTCAGACATTTGGTTTCTCAATTTCCCTTCAACCTCATATAGGTATTTTTTCCCCCCAAATCAAAATCAAGATCAAATAAATCTTTGAGTTTAACCTTAAATTCTCTCTTGAAAAACAACTATTGATGGAAACCCTCCAGACGTCTTTAAGTGAGAGCACGTCAAGGATGTTCTCTCTCCAACCAAAAGTGATTGTGCAACTTTTCCCAATAAAGAATGCTGTCCTTAGAGATGTAGGATGGCCACAGCTTGAGTGTCTTCCCCAGAGAACCGAGAAGTGTTTTCAGAATGTTTGCAACCAAAAGATGATTTTTCTGCTTCTTCAGTCCCCAGCACAACAGATGTGTTGTCAGCTGTTGGACAAAGAAAGAAAGCTCGAAACCACATCTGCTCATATGCTGCTCAACATCTGTACTCTAATACGAACAAGTTATAAACAGAAAGTCAGATAGTTTCAAATGGCAATGACATTTTAAAGATAGTTTTTTTGGTCGAATATATATCTGCACAGTTCTTCCACTTGTGCCTTAAGACCCAAGTGGTCAAAACAAGACAAGAAGATGCTGCAGAGTGTGTTGCATCTGTATGGAGAGAGAAGAATGTAGTGGACAATGAAGGGTGTGTATCCAATGGGGAGCTGATGCAAGCAAAGGTGGAAGAGGATGGAAATGAAGGTAAAATGAGATTGTTTCCTGAGATTACTGCTGCTGCTCCCACTTCTTGTTGGGTGAATCATCCAACCTATATTACTGCTGTTCCCAATAGGGGCATCAGCTTGAGAGACAAGCAGATGCCTGCCTTTGGACCTACTCTTCAGCTGCTATAAATCATTGAGTTCCACTGACTTCAAGGAAACTATGCTGATTTATACCAGCTGAGGATATGGACCAGAATAGTAGATTGTCTGGCAGTAACCATCATTTACTTTCTGACTCTTAGGATCAGGAGAACACATGTTTGCTGTTCATTTAAAAAAAAAGAAATAAAAAAGGGAGAGGAGAGGAGAGGAGAGGAGAGGAGAGGAGAGGAGAGGAGAGAATTCTGTGACAGGTCATAATACTTTCTTAGGAATCATCACTTGGTTTGGAAATATTTGAAACCACAACACAGGTTCTGGACTTAGACTAGAAGCATGGTTAGAGTCTAGAGATTGTCATAGGGTTATTTTTGTTTTTGTTTTTGTTTGTTTGTTTGTTTGTTTTGTGGTACATACACTTTTTGGGGGGAGGGAGGGATGGTTTCTTAGTTTTTATTCTTTTATACTGTTTATACTATTTACAGGCTACATTAGAGTGTTGCATTTGTGAAGTTACATCATGAGGACGAACATTACACAGTGATTTTTAAATAATGCTTTATATATCCTAATTCTTAAATAAACTGAACAATTGTCAAATATGTATCAACCTATTCAAAGAGAGAATTCTTAAAGTAACCAATAAAAATGATTATTTTTATGTATAGATATACAAAATATGCAGGGAAAAAAAAATCAAATACAACACAGTGCAAATGGGGACAGGTGCTGGCTTTCAGAACAGTCAGTCACCTGCACTCTCCATGTGTTGAAACTATAATTAAAAAGAAAAAGAAAGAAAAAAAAGAAAGAAAAAGGGGAAATATCAAATCAGTAACCTCGATGTCATGTAATTTTGGCAGCCCGTTACTCAGAGCTATCATAACTCAAGAGGTAAGGGTCAGTCAGTTCTACGTGGTCTCCCAGAAGACTAATATTTTGTTCTTGGCTAAAATGAAGCATAGTACTAGATGTCAAGGTTATGTATGTTCAGATGTCTTGGGAAGTTTCCTACAATAGTTTTGTATTAATATTTTTCAAATACCTAGGATGCTGTTTGGAAGTTGAAACAGTGGTATAAAGTCTGGACATTAGTAATTCTTATTATGTATGTATTTTAAAGTTGCATTTGATACCTTCTTCTGGTAGTGATAATGGAACTTGAAAATAAGTGGCTGGGAAGAACGGAAGAAAGAACTTTCACCAATGTTCTGGCTCTTAGAAAAGGTAAAGCAGAGTCCTAGTTAGAAATATGGGAATTTTGGAAATTCCCAATGTACCAAATAAGTCACAGATGGAATTTGCAGTCAGATATGGGAGAATATTTAGAAATAAACCTGCATCACTACAGTCTTGGTGAACTGCACTGCTCGCAGATTTTTTATCGTAGCATTTTAGCTGATTTCCTTCTGTGTTGTCTTTGTTATCATAGCCATTTTTTTGCTTCTGTAAAATTTATCCTACTTCTCCATTTCTGTCTTCTTCATGCTTCAGGGTTTTAATACACTCTAAAGAAATACTGAAGATATTCCTGATTTTTTCTGGTCCTGTTTGAAATGACCCACTGGAATGTTCCATATCCCTTCTTGGTTGAAAGCTTCACTCCATAGCTATGTTTCAAGGTAAGTGTAGAAATATTTGTGTATTATCCTAGTTTTCACTTCAACGAGATTCATTCTGAAAGGGCATGAGAAAAAGCAGCTCAGATACCTCCAGCACGGCACAGTAACTGCTTCCGATCCTTCAATGGTAAAGCCAGAATTTTTTGGTTCAGTCAGGACAGGAATTGTCTTTAGTATAAAAAGTCATTGAAAGAAAAGTTGATACAGAGAAAAATAAATTGCAGCCTCAGTGGCTGTAGATACTGACAGGAAATGTCCCATAAGGTAACCTATTACTTCTATGTGTTCTATAGATTCCATGTATTTTTATAGTATTCTGTGTATTAAATGTATTCTGTATAATCTTTTCAATGTGAGATATGTGAGATAGCATTTATTCTTAAACCCTTCTCAGAGGTACTGATAAAAGATGAACTAGACAAGAAATGTCAGAGGGAAATAAGAAGAACATCTGTGTACTCTAAAAATTATGTTCTTTAGTATTCTGTTTTATCCACACTTTTTCGTGGAAAAAAAAAAAGTTAAGGTTGGTAGGGAAAAATCTTTTCAGTTTTCTATACAAAAATAATGTATAGTAACACTCGTGGCTGATTACTGGAGTCTGATAGTTTTGCTTGGATTTCATTCCATTATCAAGAAAAAAAAAAAAAAAAGACGACCTTATATTTTTGCATGAATTACTTTCTGTGTAACATTCAAAAGAAGTTATGTTCTGGAGCATAAATTAAATTTAAAAGTCCCTAGTACTTTCAGAAGTATCAACAGGCAGTGTTTTAATTGATGTTTATCATGCATTTCAAATAAGGGTTAAGAATTTAGGCGGAATAATTTTCCAATGAACATACCAAGATGATTTTATAAATTTTCTGCAGAGAAAGCAATCTTATTCTACTGCAGCTTTAGCTCCTCACTTCTGATTTATTTCTCCCCTCTGAGAGATGCGTGCAATTCGTTGCAGCATGCTGTTTTACCAGTGTGCCAGACAACTATCATTTTTTTTCCAAATATTTCTCTGTTTTTGCTGGGTCTGATGAAAAAGCTGATTATAGAAACTGAAACTGATGTTACACTAACAAATTAATAATAAATAAGTAATAATTACTTTAAAAAACAACAAACAGTCAAAACCTAAGGCTATCCATTTGAAATGGTTTCAGGTACTTAATCACAGGTGAGCAGAGGTAAACACAGGTAAACATGTCTGTAACCCTGCAGTAAAAATTAGGTAAACTTATGGACAGCTAAGCAGTACTTAATGGTATTTCACTCCAATAGGCTGGTGCAGCACAGCCATTAGCATAAGAAAAAACATGTGTGTGTGTGTTTTTTTTTTTTTTTACTATTTGACGTATATTAGCATACACATTTTAATAAGTTAATGTGATTAACTTGAAGGTAAAATAGTACTCCATTCTGCCATTATTCCAATTTCTATTCTGTAATCCATCGTTGTTAACTTACCTTCCAAATGAATATGAAATTGTTTCAATAACAAATGGTAATAAACTTTGGCTCACCTGCTGACAAAGAAAGTCATAACCTCTTAGATGGTCATTTTGTGTATTACCAGTTAGTGAGATGTTTTCAGTCAATGACTTACATTTATTTCTTATGAATTACAAATTAACTGTTAACATTGAGCTTTCCATAAAGAAGTTAAGATACACAGAAGTTAATAATGCATCACTGCTGTCTAGATCTAACAAAGCACTATCATTATGCCTTCATGTTTAAGTAATAAATGCACTTTGTCCTCTAGAGATGTAAAGTAGCTTACATGATAGATTGCCTGAGCTTCAACTCAAAGGATCGACATCACTTCACATTGTTTTTACTTCAGGAAAAAAACACCTATTCTTGTTCATAGCACCTCGCAGGAAAAGACTTACAAGCAGATCTTGAGAATTATATGTAGCTTTTTAATTATTGTTATTAAATACAACTCATTCTGATGTTGATTCAGAAAAGCAGCTTGTTTTTATCTTCCTTAGGATACAGTGAAAGAGGACCTTCATATTTTCTCATAGAGTGTGTTAGTCACCAAAAGAAAAAAGAAAACTATCTATCCTTTTTACTCTTTTAATCATTAACTGTTCTTATGAAAAAAAAATAATAATAAAAAAACATAAGAATGAAAAAAAGAAAATCAGCATTCCATCTTTCTCTTCTGTTGAAGAGAAACTTTGATGACAAGAATAGTATTGTATAAATGTTCAAGTTTCTTTAAACCACAGCAATTAACTTCAGTCAGAAAAAATAAAACAAAAAGGTACATATTACATTTAGTTAATCTTCCTGGAGGAAAAGAGAAGGTGTTATTATGAGGAAAAAATGTTCGATCTTTGTATTTGTGGCATATTTGCTCTATCTGAAACAGAGATATGGAAAGTGTTTAATGTTTGAATGAAAATCTGCCAACAAGTGCAATGTCTGAGACTGTTACTCATTAGAAAGGAGTTCCTTTGAATTGTGGTGGTCAATCCAGAACCAAATATTTAGGGCCTTTTCAGCCACCTACAATAAAAAAGACAGGAACAACATCATGTAGCAGTTTTATTCTTTACTTACTGTCTCAGTGCTATTCAGACTTAAGGCCTGAGGAGGTAATTTTCTGTAATGAGATTCTTTTATTGGCTTCTCCAGTGAGCTAAAATATTGAAAGAAAAATATAGTACATAGTGATAACTTTGTTGTGTATAAATAATTCCACCAGGAACTGCACTGACCTACATCATCAATACTTTGTTTTAGTCACTGAGTCTTCCATAGTACTGTGTTTTCTCATTCCCTTTCCGCTCGTACAAGATCAGTAGGAAAAGCTATTCATTCTGAGAAATGTCTAGTCAGTTTCTAATAGTAGACAAAAAAGTTAAGACCCAGTGCACAGGTGAACTGAAATCAGAATAAATGTTTTCCTGAGTAGTGCATTTCAATTGGATACTGCAACTCCAAAGATGGAAGACAATCACAGCCTTGGAAAGACTCATAAAATGCTCCAGCTGTAATTACTTCCATGGAAACTCTAACAAGCAGTTTAGTAATAGGAATGCCACTATCGTCAGTGAGATTCTTCACTATCATCAGTGAGATTCTTTTAGATAAGCTCTGTACTGCGTTAATATGGAGAGATACAGTACTGCGTTTTGTGGCTATGTAACGAAGGAAGAAAAGAACTAATTCCATAACAAAAGCATTGGCATCTTAAAAATAAATAAAACAAGCTCTTTACAGTTAACTGATACATTCTGCTGTTACTGAGGCCTATAATAGTAATGATTAAACGAAAACAAAAAAAACACATTAAACCTTAGAATATGGGTGTCCAAACTTTTGGCTTATCTGGACCACATTGATTGAAGAGGAACTGTCATGGGCCACATATAAAATATATAATATAGTTAATGTGTATAAGTAACAAAACTTCCTTCTTTTATTTTTTTGATATTTTTATTAAAACATTAAAAAGAGGGCAACAAAAACCTAAACCTACTGCGATATATGATCTCGTTTTCGTGAAACACTAATCAAACACATATTGTAAAACTAATCATAAACATATTGCAAATTATTTTACACTTTCTGTGAGCATTTTGAGACATTGAAAATTACAGCGTTTATCAGTACCACACAAGTATTCTGGATATTTCTTCTGCTGTGAGTGTGGTAACTTATTAAATAAATTTGTGAAGTAATACAAGCTCAAGTTTAAGAATTAAATAAGAGAACTTACACATGTGCATAATAACAAAAATGAGTGTCTTCACAAGCACACACACATGTAGGTAGGCTGAAATATTATTGTTGGCAATCACTGTGTTTTATTTGCCAAGTGGCACAGACACATGTAACATGTAACACATGCAAGTTTAGATTCGACTGAGTATGTGTGGGCCGTGGGTTGGACATGACAGCCTTAGAAGAAGGAGTCTTGAGAGGATACAGCACTTACAGTATTAAAAAAAAAAAGTAATTTATAACTGCATCTAGCTTAAAATTAAGAAATCAGATATCGTGTCTGGAAATGTTTATGTCCATGCAAAATATCTGACTGTGGTGTCAGAGTTATGAAAACAAATTCCATGAGATCTGAATTAGCTTCTCTCTGGAACTGCCATTTCTCCAATTAGCTTTGTAAATGAGAAGTGTGAGATTTTCTCCTGCTCATGATGCCAGAAAATTGAACAACCTGAGCAGACCAAAGAGTAAATTTCTATAGTTCCTGCAAAATGGGATAATGTGAAAATATATCAATTTACACATTCTAGCAGTTTAAAAAATCTGCGGGTCCACTTGAATTAACCTTGAAGTGTTTAGCATAAACTAGGAATCAAGCAAGAGTGTTGCCTCCATACATTTCTTTGATTAATAATTCCACTTGCAACAGGTATTGATTTTTTACTCTTAACAATTCTAGATTACAGAAACTCTGTGTAGTCTGGTGAGGAATGGAATCACCATCTAATCAAAGAACAACCCTGCATCTCTCCTTAATTTTAACAAGGACAGACATAAGATATATAATTTATATATGAGACATATATGCATTCAGCAAGGCAGATATAAATTACATCTGCAAAGACAGGTATAAGCTATAACATACCTGAGATATAATGAATAAACAATAGAGAGGAGAGATGGATAAATTTATAACTGTGTAGATATGCAGCTAGAGATTTCTGTTACATTGTTAATATGAATGCTAAATACATTTCAAATGTTTAAAAATGGTAAAAAGTGAACTTTCTTCCACCTTAGTTGTATACTGAGAGTGGGATTAAAGCACTGAATTTGGTTATTTTTGTTTTATCAAGTAGCATGAATAATGCTATAGTCTTTCAAGTTCTTATATATCTCTAGAGAAGTTTATATGCCACTATTGGTTCATATTCTTCATTTTACTGTAATTGGGAGGGAATTAAAATTTAATCCTTTTTTCCAATACAGCCAAAACCAATAGTGTAGTCCTCAGAGGAAAGCTCTTTGGAAAACAACATGCAATTAAACAGAATCGGAAACAGGGAAGGTGATTAAAATGAGAAATAACAATAATACACTGGAATGACTCTAAAGAGACAATCCCTAAGCAAGAAAAAATGCATTATAATGATGACACCTAGTTTCCGGGACTTGCTTCTGTTTATTTATTTTTTTTAATAAAAAGAACAGACCTTCATCCATGGTAATGAGCTATCTTACATGAGCTAATTTATAACAACTGGCCTTACATAGCAACGAGCATTCAAGACATTCCTGAGATAAGGTATTCTGTTAAGAGGAATGTTACAAGAAACTTCAACATTCCGACATTCAACTTACATCCATCTTACAATCGGAAGTGATGTAACATCAGGAGTTTAGCCCCCTTTTGGTTATTGTTACTGTTCAGTCCCTGAATGCTGTATCCGTATGGCAGAACTACAGAGCTACATTAACTAGATTTTACACTTAATAAATCTGTTAGCTAGAAGACTCTGCTGAATATCCTTGCTTAATGGTAAAGAAAAACTAATAAGGAAACTGTTCCACTAGTTTTGTCATTTTGTAGCTATCATAAGTTTGCTGTGTGATACTACATCATAACAGACAAAATGATGAGAAACAGCTTGAAAAGTAGAAGCAAAATAAAACATTTGTCTGTAGCAAGTCTTATCCAATGAAAAATAGGCAAAATGCAGTAAGTGATCTGAGCACGTACATGGTAAAAGTGAAGCTTTTGCAAACTTGTTGGTTGATTGATTAGTTGGTAGGTTTGTTTTCATTTTGCTAGACTGGATCTTTCTCTACTAGAATATGAACTAGAAAGAAGAAAAAAAGTTCCTGATGAAAGTAAACAAAAATAGAGGAATACCAGTTACTTGGATGCAAATTTTGGGATTGCTGCATTGTGAATATGGAACTTCACAGGTTAATTAACAGAGCCTAAGTTCTAACATGAAAATGCTTAATTTCATCTTTCTTCTATTTCTCTGAGGTCTATTCACTTCACTGTAAGTTGCTCCAAAAGTAATGCCTCCTTTTTATTTCCATGGAAACTACAATAGACACAAAGAGCACAATAACACTTTTTGATGCAACAAATTCTCAGCTACAAAGCACTCATTTTGAAATGCAATTAGCTTTGCATTTTTTTCCATTGGTGAACAAGAGCCTGAATGTCAGCACTTGCAAAATTCTGCTTGGCCATCCAGAATGTGATTCATCTTGCATGTTGCTGTTGCCGTTGCTGAAATGCACCACCCACTGCCTCACTGTGCTCATGACCACTGTTTGGTCTCCATAAACATTCAGCAAATGTCAATGAATGTTAATGGATGCCATTTTTTCTGCATGGAGAAATTCAGTGACAAGCCTTTGCTTCATATGCACTTCCATGTCAGACACCATTCTGTCAGACTGCTCCTCTGCTGCCCTCTGTTGCAAAACAACAAAATGTAACAGAATATTGGCGAGAAGGTTCAACCTCTACCATCATACCACCAACATCCACCTCTGGTGTCATGGACCAACATAATAACATAGGAGGCATTCCTTTTGGAGCATCCCTCATATATGATCATAAATAACAGCAAAATTTATCTCTCCACCATGCATTTTGATCTTGCTTTACTTGAAGTTATGGGAATTACATCTGGCATCACTTTGTACAAATGGTTGGTTTCTGCTCAAGAAGTAAAATAGCACTGCCACAGTAGAAAATAAGGTTAAATGCTCCTTCAACATCTTTCCAGAGGACAATGAAGAGGAAAAACTGCAATGTCTAGACTTGTCTAGACAGGTTTTCTAGAACATCCTGTACATCAATGAAACCTTCTGTAGATAACAGCTTTATTAATTATTAGATTAATATCACACATACAGGCTAGTAAAACTTACTGACAGATAATTATTAAATACTGACCTTAAAATGCAAATTGCTTATACATTAGTATTTTTAATCTGCTTAAATGTAGTTCATGCACACAAACAGATAAAACATGAATGTGCTTGTCTGGAACATTAAAAGAATCAATTTGCCATAGTTTTAAATAATTTTAACATAACTAACTGCAAATTTGACTTTCAAAATGTAACAAAATAATAAAATAATGATATGAAAGGACATCTCAATAGATTTCAAAAGGTCATCTCTTTGAAGCAAAAGCTTCACAAGATGTGTAAAACACCAAGCTGTTTAACAGATGTGAAAGATGGTTAAAAGAAGATGTGGAATATATCTAGAACACCTTCTCATGGCCAAACATTAACCGTAGAGAAGAGAGTATGTATAGAAGAGAGAATGTCATTGTCTCACTATTTTGTTGTTAAACTGTGAAAACCTTACCTTCATCTTTCTAAGTCTCTCTTCTCCTATAAAACCTTCTGAAGTTGCCAGGCTAAGTAATTTTCTCTGATGTTAATACAGAATTAAGTTCCTTCAAAGGAAAGGGACCTATTGTGCCTCTTATATTCACATGTTGTCCCCAAACCACAAAATTTGACAGTTATTCTATGAAGAGAACACAGCTGACTTCCAGAGTCCAACCTGCTGATAGCTGCTACAAAGCATCTGTTTTCTCACCAGAACAATATACAAACTAGGAGGTGCTGTTAACTAATGGGTTAATAGTACACAGGGTAAAGAGCAGTCAGGGAATGTGTAATAACTATGGGATGTTTCTAGGGGGTTAGAGGAATATATATTGGGATGCACAGGGAAAGAATCAGAGAAAAGGAAAGGTCAGTCTAGAAAAGCAGAATGCCTAATACCAAATACATAGGGATTCATATTGCATACATGTGAATCCTAACGAACTCGGACTACCTAGCAAGTAGAATGAGAGGTCTGAGTGCTAGGTGTAGTGGTCCTGATCAGAAGACTATCACACATTACTCCTGATTAAGTTCAGTAATCCAGAGAATGATGTTTTTATAAATCAGAAGACGTGAGAGTCTGAAGTCACTCTGCAATACCTTCTAGTCACAAAATCAAAGAATGGCTTTTCTGGGTAACCTGTTCTAATTAAGAAAGCTCAGCAGATCCAGCATCTTCTACCTTCTTTCTTTCTAGTCTGCAGTTCTAATTAATAACATTTTTCAGTTGATTTCATGATGAAATTTTTTTTGGTGTGAAACAGATCTTTGTGCCTGATGGATATCACAGCTGAAGTGCTGGAGGCAACTAGGAAGAGTTTGGTAGACTAACTGCATAGGAAGAAATGAAAAGCTCAAGAGGATAACAAGTCTGAGAAAACCACTTCAGCTGGAGAAGAAATTGATTTAATCAGCTAGAAACTGAGAACTGTCCGCTGTACACTGTTCACACGACATTTCGAGATGTGAAAATACAAGCTTTAATTTATACAGGCTTGGAAATACCAGCCGAAACCATGACACAGTATAAATTATTTCCCTGCTCTCATCCAGTCATCTCCCTCCAGAGCACCAGCACTCACTTATCTAAGCGCATTATTTCACAGAATACCATAGTTTTCCTGAAGTCTATTATTTTTCCATTATGTCCTAAAAATAAAATATATAAACTTCCTTTGAAGTATTTCAAACTATTTTTAATTGCATTACAGAAAAAGTCCTGTAAAATCTTGCATTCACACAACTCTCTTTACTGTGTCTTCAGTGATCTGTATGATGACAGTATTGGAATAGTAGGTTAAATCTCCACCATTTAGGTGATAAAAGGCAATATTTTAAAAATTGTTTTATTGAAAAAACTCTTTCATAAATGTTAGTGTCTCTTTTATGACGTAGCATATACATTTCTATATGTAATGTCATACAGAAATTATATATACAATTTAACATATCTTTCTATAATCGTATAATTTTTATATTATGTTAATAATGCACAATATTTATCTGTTTCTGTACACAATTGTAAACATAATGAGCCTATGACAGGTTTCTTTTCCCTCAATTTGTCAAGGACATTGAAAATTAAGAAGAAAGAGAGTGAAAAAAAATCTAATTCATTCTGCAGTGAAAACCCTTAGCTTCACTGTTGCTGACCTATGTCAGTAAGTCCAGGAAATGGTACTTCCCTAGTGCTCAAGAAGGAATATAAATCTTTCAAAGTACACACTAAACAGTTCACAGTATCACAGCGTATATTAAATGCTACTGCAGTCTTTACAGACGTGACTGAATTTAGCATTTACTGTTTTTGTCTACAGAGTACCCATTGAACTTTTTAAGTTGGATTCCAATCTGTTTAGTATAGAATCATATAGCCATTGTGCTAGAAGCATTGAGAAAAACATCAAATCCTGTTTATGCACGTTAACCACAATGTTCATTGAAAGTACATAAGGAAGCAGAAAGTCTGAAAATTCTTATTTTTATTAACAATCTGAACGTCTAAGATTCACGAATATATTTTGTGTAAAGTAGGATGGAAGTATATTAATAAGTTCAAACTAATGATTCTGGAAACTCTATTTCTGAATATGCAGAATAGTCCCTTAAAAAATGAAGATCTTCCTTTGATTTTTTTTAGGTTAAAAACGCATCATGTCTCCTACTCCCTGGAAGAATCCCATGCCTTTTTGCCTGCAGTGATGAATTGTTTTCAGGTAGAGGGCAGTCTTTCGTCCTACTGTTTCAATAGCAAAACATTTCCGGTTGTTTTCATTTGTTTGCCTAATCTTTATCCTCCAGAACTTTCAATTTTATTGGGAAAAAAAAAACACCAAATCCATGTGATAATGGGAATTCTGCATTTTCTGATTTTAATGACAGTCTTCTATTGTAAGACTCTTGTCAGGTTTCTAGGATGTCAAACAAAAAATTGTAGCAAGCATCTCTTCTGTACTATCAAGCTCTACAATTTATTTAATAGAATTTTAACCCAAGAGAAGAAATGTGCTTCAGAGCCCAGCAAAATTAGATTATTTTTGTGTTATCTAAAGTGTTTCAAGTCACTTTCAGGTTGAAAAATTGCAAACAAGGAAAACAGTGCTTTGAGCTAAAAAAAAAATAGCCTTACATTAAACATAATTGATGTTCACTTTTTACTCTTGATTTGATGAGACGTGGCAAGGACAGAAGTCTGCTGTTAAAAACTTCTATTGTTTCTTCTCATTTTGAATTTCATAGGATGTCAAACCCACACCTGTAAAATTTTATTTTAAAAATAAGGTATTTAATCCAGATAATGCATGGCATATCAAAAGGAATGATTAGAAACTATAGTCTTTGTTAATAGGAATTTTCCTGTAGGACACTCAGTGTTTTGCTGACAGAACCAATTTAGCTGCTTAAGTCTTTCAAAATGATGGTAAAACTTTCATTTTCAACAGACAGCGTTATCTCTCCATTTGCCAGTATATACAGGTAATATATTTATGGTTTTTCAAGTTGGTCAAGCATGGAAAATTATTGCTAGCTTTCAAAATATTTAGTTTTATTGTCTTATTTTTTATAAAACCCCTAGTATTTGCTAATAATTTTTTTCCTATTGATTTTATTTATCTAAGGAACAACAAAACAGAGGTTATGAAGAGATATGTAGGAGAATACTAATTCAGAGAAAATGGAGAGAAAAAAGATCATACTCAGGAATATTGATTTTTTTTTCTTTTATTCTTCCTAAAATTATTCAGCTATGCTGAATTGCTGACACATATTAACAAGAAATATTACATACGTAAGTCTACTGAGTGCCTTGCTTTTGTTGTTGTTGCTTTTTTTTTATAGTAGAAATGAACAGCTGCAAGAAACAAAATATGATCAGTGAAGAACAATACAACAAAAGTGTAAAATCAAAGCATTTTCTCAGTTTTATCATATAAGAAGAAAAAGTTGTAAGGGCTTTTCTGCCATCAGGTCACAGTTCTGTACCTTCACAATTGCTTTTGTTGTTAAATGAAGTCATTCATTACCAAAGCGTTGTTTGATTTTAAAAAGCAAAGCTGCATATTTACGTGTCCAAAAGTAACTACGATCCATTTGCTTGAAGAAAATTAATATCACGATAAAGGACAAGATTATTTCTTTGTCTTCAGACAAAAAAAGAAGAGAAAAAATCCTGCACCAATGAAATTCTTGATAACACTTGGATTGATTGCTTGGTAACACTCAGTATTGATTGCTGAACGTCAGCCAACTTGAGGGCATGCTGCTGCACTCCTCAGCTGAGACAGCATGCTTTAAAAGATTAAAATATGGCTGTGAGGCTCTTGAAATTTGGGAAATTCAAAGTGAAGTCTATACTTTTTAAGTGGGGAAGAGGGCTAAGAAAAAGTGCCACTTTCCAAGCTCACTGCTTCAGCTGAAAAGACCTTAATCTGGCAAACTTACAAAAGGAAACATCAGTCATAGCTTGGAATCAGTTCACCTTTTTCCCTGCACAAAAACTGAAAATAGGTCATTTTTTATGGACTCAGGGAAAAACTTCCCATCTCATGTACAAATGAAAAATGCAGTGCTGCTACTCTTAGAGCAATTATAAAATCATCTATACCAGTTTCATTGTACCAATCTTTTTTTTTTTTTTTTAATTTTTATTTTTGTGGCAATAATTATTTCTTTAATATTTGGGATATCATGGCAGATATTGTTCACAAATCACTTAGTAAGGAAAAAAAACTGTATCTTTAATGCTACAACAATATCTTTTTCTTTGTTGTTCAATATTACTACTATTATTTGAAATTAGATAACCCCCCCTTAAATAAATAACTTCCTGATTTTCAAAAGTTTTATGAGAAACGTTGAATTCTGTTACATCACTGACATGATGATATCTCTTTTTGAAATGTTTTTGCATTTGAATACATATATTACTACAGAGACATTTTTAGAGAGTAATTTCATAATTACCTGTGAAACCTAAAAAGTAAACTGTTATCTGGGCTTCTCCAGCGACTTCTAATAAAAGCCTACTGTTTTCATTTTCCTAATTGTAACAAATATAAGCAAGTTTTGCATTTTTTGTCATCTTTCTGCAATGTCACGCTACTGTGGCTCTATGTGCTGTCATACTATTACAATGTAGATAGCTGAACAGAACATGGAAAGGAAAAGTACCATCTCCAATACATCCTCAGGATACAATTTGATTCACAAACACAAGAAATTGAATAATTAATCCTCAAGTGAATGTGAAGTGAAGCTTAAAGGTCAGTTGAGCTGATAGGCATGTTTTGCAGCATAACAATTTTTGAAATTGTGTTGAACTTCTTCAGGTTATACATGGTTGGAAATGCCAAGCATCTGCTTTCTCTTGAGCTTCAGCATTAGTTTTTGAAGTTAGACAGATTAAGATCAGTCTTGCATGGAAAAGAGCAGTAAAGTGTAATTTTTGTGAGGAACGAATCTGAGTTTTTAAGTTCTCCTTGTTGTGGAGGACTTGGTCATTTATTCCGCTGCTAATAGTAAATTAAGTCTTTAAATGTCAGACTGTTCTGTATTTCTTAGATCAGCACCAAGGAAAACCTCTCACTACTGCTGGTCCAGCATTCACCCACTAGGAAGGGGACCTGTAGGGAGTTAACAAGCACAGTTTGCCTTGCTGCTTAGCTGGAAAAGGTGCAAAGCAGTGCTCTTGCGAGCCTTATTCCTCATAAGTACGTTACACCCCTGCTGGCTTCGCTGCCTTCATAGTTTCCTGAAAACCAGTGTCCAAAACTGACTTATCCAGAAAGACTAAGACAATCACACTGGAAAAGTAACTTGTTGGGATTAGAAATTAAGGACATTAGCCAGACAAAGTAGAAATGCTTGAAAGTCTGAAAATAGACAGCTACATTATTTCCACTGACAATAATAGTGTACTTTGTCAACACTAAATTCCATGATAACAAAAAATATATATAAAATTGAGAATAGTAAGCATTCTCATAATGACAACTGTCCTTTGAAAATACCCATACTGTAAAATACTAATGTCTCAAGATTATTAGATGTGCTAATAAACACACAAAAAAAAATCAGACAGAAGGAAACATTATTTTTAAACATGCACTGTACATGATAATTACAGCACAACAGTTCTTTTTTCTGTTGTAAAATACTACTCTCTAAACAGCAAAACCTCTGAGGAACTATGACATTTTTGACAGTATAGATTTTGAAAAAACATGTAGTAATTGTGATGAAAATACGCAGCATTTTGGTTTTATTCCTTGCAAATAAAAATACATGAACTTTAAATTTCAAGATATAAGTTTGTTTATATAATTCATTTTTTACTAAATAACCAAAATCAACTCAGGAATCAAATATTTGATATAATCAAAATAGAATGGCATTTCTTTAGAATACTTTTTAGTTATTGAAAATATAGAGATTCTGTATTTAGAGATTTTTTGGTCTAAAGCCATTTGCTAAGACATCAGAATTACAACGCTCAAGTGTTAAATTTCAGCATTGTCCAGTGTCACGCTACAGAGCATCAAGGATAAAACCAAAGCTTTCATGCTTGAGACAACGGAGGATGTCATGTTCAGCCTTTCATAAATCCACCATTAAAAATTCTTTTTATGTTAAGTTACAGAATACAATGTTAAGAAGTTTTCTTCATCTGTTTTCACTTAATTAATTCCATATTTTACATTACGTGATAAACACTAACTGTTCTGCTATTAAGTCAGCTTACTTTGGGCAGAAAATCTTTACTGTGAGGGTGGTGAGACACTGGACCAGGTTGCCCATAGAGATGGTGGATGCCCCTGCCCTGGAGGTGTTCAAAGCCAGACTGGATGGGGCTGTGAGCAACCTGGTCTAGCCGGAGGTAACACTACCTATAGCATGGGGGTTGGAAGTAGATGATCTTAAATGTCCCTTCCAACCCAAACCACTCTTTGATTACAGATCACAGAATCACAGAATCACAGAATCACAGAATGACCCGGGTTGGAAGGGACCTCAAGGATCATGTAGTTCCAACC
>JANHGO010003836.1:0-73722 GCA_024606505.1 Aquila spilogaster | reverse complement strand
TATTCTATTCTATTCTATTCTATTCTATTCTATTCTATTCTATTCTATTCTATTCTATTCTATTCTATTCTATTCTGCTCCAGTCCATTCCATTCCATTCCATTCATAACTGGATGGTGATGACTGTGGTCCACTCTCCAGAAGGCTCTCCCAAACGCTCCCCTTTGTACATTATTTCAGCATAAGAGGGATTTTATTTCAGTTTTTGCTTGATTTGGAAGAAACATAGTACTAAAAATTTCAAATTAGTACAAAATGGATTAATACTGTTGTTTTTGTTGGCAGGATGGATGCAGATGGTTTCATGTTTAAATACACTCTCTAGCTCTGTTCTGTGTTTTTGCTTTTTTTTTTTTGCGGCAGGGCACTGGATGGCAGGGGAAAAAGAGAATGCTGTTTTGTCTGGAAGGCTGAGTTATTTTTTTTTCCTGCGCAAGATTTAAAGCCACAAAGGTAACCGTAACAAGATCTAGTTTTCCAATCCATTGGCAAACTTCTCTTATTGGGTAAAAGGAAGAAAAAAGCAGTTCTGAGTAAAAATGGCTACAGATTATCTCCTGCAGAAGACAATATACAAGTCTGCTCCTGTAGATATAATGAAGTGGTTGTGGCTGAAGAAGGGATATTCTAGCCTAAAACAAATCACAGTGCTTTACAAAAACTCCGCAAAAGCCTGTTCTAGCTCACACAAGCTTCCTGGGCTGTAAAGAAAACACCAAAGACCTAAGCCTCCTGGGATCAGTAAGTTTAAAGGCAATCTGTTCTTCCTGAGCTATGAGAGTCCTGTGAGACTACAACTCTGTTCCAAACTTCTGCTACCAGCAATGCCAACTAGGAGCATGGTGAATTGTGATTTCCCCAGCAGAGCTGTGCCAGCCAAAGCCCCAAATGACTCCGTTGTTCTAGCAGAAGTGTGCTTTTCCCAGTATAGCTTTTCCTGTGTGGGGTTGTGGCCAGGTATGGTCTTCCTGTATAAACAAAAATTGCAGCTTCAGAGTAGAGCTGTGGCTGTATGCCTACTCTGATAAAATACACCTAAACATAGACATAAGCGCACAGTATATCGTACGTAGGTTGTAACCAGGCTTGGAGGCTGATTATGTATAGCATGTCTAAAAACCCACTGCTACCTCACAGAGGCTTTACTGTTCTCTTTTGTGGCGCCATGTTAACTCAGAGGAAGCTATTGAGAACAGAAAACATGCCAGGCGTTTTCCTTCTTTTTTCTTTCTTTTCTGTTCTTTTCTTTCTTTCTTTCTTTTAAGCCATGAAAATCAATACTGCTTCTCACATCCCCTACAGTTTTCATGGGAGGAGGAGGTTGCACATACCTCTTGATGGACATCTTTCTTCAGGGAGAAAGAAAAATCCAATCATGTATCTCAAGTGAAAAGAATGATTTGCCCAGAAAGTTGAAATGGTGATAAACAACCTAGAGTTATTCTGCCAGTGGAAATCAGAGGCATCACACCCTGATCGCTGGAGACAAGGTAGGTTTTAGATTCAAGTTAAATGAAGAAAAGCTGGGAGCTCTGCGTTTTATCAGGGAACAAATGTTCCTCCAGTTCAGGTATCTGAAAATTGGGTTAACCTGAAAGAACCAAAGCAGGGACAAGATACAGACATGAACATAACGGATACTGACTGCTGGGCTGCCAGGGCAGATGTCAGCTCTTACTTCTACAGCGGAGGTCATGGAAAATGCTCTTTGGTAACACGTCCTTCATTTTTTTTTTTTTTTTTTTTTTTTTTTTAGTAGGACGACAGAGAGAATTTAAGTAGCAAAAATAGTTTCCCTGTGGGCAAGAAGGAGGAGGCCAAACATTGGTCTTACTTTCTCCATCTCAGCCACCTTACCTCATCTTGAACACCCAAAGATGCTGCGGTCAGCTAAATAAAGGAGTCACACAAAGGAGCCAGAAGGCAGTGACAGAATGGGCTCCTTGTTGGGGGGACTGTGCTGCAGGTACAGAGGCAGCACCAGCCTGACCGCATCCTGCCCGCCCCGGCCCAGCAGCCAGCCACAGTGATCCATTCTTCCCTAAAATACACAAGCACCAAAGGGCTCTTGTGGCTACAGACTGGACTGCACATGCAGCCAGGCAACTCTGGACCAGAAAGGTCTTGGTTAGGTCACTGAACTGCAACTTCAGTCCATCTTTTCTCTCCTAAGCAATAAGCAATGTGTTCTTTTTTCCACAGATGGCCATGGGGTTTCCGAGTTCTGTGGGCTTGGGTGAAGATCACAAAAATAAACACAGTAAATGTTTCACGTCTCAGCTGTGTAGAACCTTTTACTCTGTGCTGGTTAACTATGCTTGCAAAACAGCTGGTCCTCAGTTAAAACTGTGTATGCAAAAGTATACGGTCACTGAACAAGTAGGCACAGAAAGACCTTCCTCTTGCAACCTGCTTCTGTCCTCTGAGGTCCAGGTTATGTGTGGTCTACATGAAAAGAGGCTCAAACTTCAGGTGGCCAAGCAAAGCACTCTTTCACAAAGACATAGCACTGTGCTTAGATGTCCCTAGTCAGTATAAATTGCTATTGAACACTCATAATACCTTGGGATTCAGAGCGGAGCATTTAGGTGATGCAGACTCTTCCAGAGTTAGGTGACAAGGAGCTGGGTGCTTATTTGTTTAAACCAGAATCGATACCAGAGACTGACAAGGCCTGGAATTGTACAAGGTTTGGCCATGCATAAGCTTGGTTTTCTTGCATTTAAATTTCCCTGTCAGCTGTAGGCAGCGTTCCAGCTTGTGAAGTTTTGCTGAAATTGGAAGCAACACCAAGCTTGGCAGAAATGTGATTGTAAGGTTTAATTGAAAGAGTAAGCTCGCTATTACAAATTAATGTGGAGAAGGCAGCCATGGTGGAATCTGTCTTTGGTTCCATATGGCCCTCCACTGCTCATTGATCACACAGCCTGCTCTCATGCATTTATCCTCACAGGAGTCTCTCCGCTTGCTGAGAACTATTACCCCCTTCTTACAGCTGGAAAATAGGAGATGGGAGAGTCACCTGCCTTGCTCAGCGGCACTGAAAAGAACTGATCATGGATAACCACTAATCTTTTCTTCCTTTCCAGACTGCTTATAATTTTTCCCTAATGAAAAATCACTTCTTATCTGATAAACTTACATTATGCACTGCAGAGAAAACCAAAAGCAGCAGTGTCATTTAAAAATAAATCGTTAAAAGCCAACATGGTTTTAGCAATTTACTATAATTCAGTTTGATTTTCAGTTTTCTTGCGAAAAGGTCTCAAACATAATCTTATGACTGAATGAAACAGTAATTGTTAAAATATACTTGGTTGATTACTGATGATCTGTGAGTCATATATTTCCTTTTTCCCTGGAAAATTGCTTTTTTTTCCCCCACAAAAACACAAAATTATTTTTCCTGACAGTATGTATCTTATCATTACAGAGGAAAAAGACAATGACAAAGCAGTTAAAGCAGGTTAAGCATCTCCACAGCAGAGAAATTTTGCCCTGAACTTCACAGGTGACTTCATTATAGCCTCTCTGGGTCAGATGATGTTGGCTTTTCTTCCTGCTGCTTAAGTCACCATCACAGATAATAAACCCTTGTTCATGCTACTCCTTCTTTCCAGGAAAAAGTTTCTACTAGGAGGCTGCAAGGTCTGGCAGAGATGCATGGATGTTCAGAAAATAAAGCTTGTGTTTAAATATGATTCTATACTGTACAATTTGGGGAATTTCCATGAAGATGTTCCCCAAATTTGGACTTTTGGACAAATGTTCTTATCAACGTCTGTCTTGGAGGCTGATTTGATGTTGTCCTACTATTGAAAAAGCCTACCAATAGTACAATTGGGTTTTTTGTTATTGTTGTTGTTGGAATGTGAAATGAAATATGAAATAAGTTCTCCTTTGCCCTGGGTGCATGTAGCAGCACATGGATTAACAAAAGAAATCCTTCCAAGGGACTCTGAGAATCAAGCAGCTGTAAAAAGTGCAACTGAGCTCTTAGGATTCACCTTAGCAGAGGTAAGGAGTGGTAAGGGAGGAACCCAGCAAGACTGATCTTTCAAAGACAGAGCACCCATCTGACCTAAAAAAGTCTGCTGATACTTTATGTTCCATATGCATAATGCCAGCAGCAGTTGCAAGGCTTTCCCGCATATACCATTCAATAAAACTCTGGCTGGGCTGATGCGCTGTAGTCTGGTCTCCCTGAAGTCAAACAAGTAAGTAAAGAAAGCGATGCTTTGCTTCCTTGTTGGTCATACTGTCCAAGGGTACAGCAGCATTTGGGGTCTCACCAGATTCCTTCCATGATAGTGAAAAATGGGGAATCAATTAGGTATTATTTCTTTACCTTGTTTATTTGTTAAAAATGAAGTCTCATTTCAGGAATATGATGTGACCACACTGCAAAAAGTTAGGTCATCACTCGGGAATCCTTGCCTATGGCATAAAATCATATTCCTCAAACTGTCCGCTCCTTCAGAAAAGCATACATACCACTATTTTTCTCTGCTTTCCACCTTAACACAAACACAGGCAACAAGCTCTGCAGTTCAAAAAGCTCTTGGCACAGCCACCGATAAATCTGAAGATCTTGAGATTAATGACTCACCTGATAGCGGCTATTAGTACTTCCCAGCCCAACACTGTCACCACTGGTAGATTAAGATACTGAAAAAGAGCGAGAGAAAATGTAATTTCTCTCAGCAAGGCAATTTATCATAGATAACTAACTCTGGTCTCACCTACCCAATACTCATTATGCAAGCCTGCATAATAGAGGATTGCTGCCACCTGATAACTAAGTAAATATTTTAATACAAGGTCAGTACAGATAGGGTCTCTCCTCGACTGTGAGTTGCTGACCCTACCCCTTCAGGGGCAGAACACTCTGTAAAAATGAATGGCAGCAGGGATTAGGAAGGATCTATAACTCTGAGTCTAGCTCAAGCTCAAGCACAACAGTTTTTCCTCAAGAGCCATAAAAGTATTCCACATGTAATGGAGAGCTTACCAAAGGGATCTTCTGCGATGGGTGATGCTTAGCGGCTGATGTTGTGGGAGGGCATTTTCAGACATGAATAGAAGCAGCTGACAAAGCACTCGGGTTTTCTGTTCTTTGTATGGTATATTAGTAACAACATACTCTGCAGTGGAGGAAGGTAATGATGTTTATAGGCACTTGACAGCAACGTGAGTCTCAGCTGGTAGGATCTGAGCAATAGGATGGTCAGAGCTCCATAACAAGAGCTAACAAATACTGAGTCAGTAGTCCAAGCTGTGGCTTTTTTTTTACTTCACATTTTCAGGCACTTAGATTTACTAAAAAGATTGAAGTATTTTTCACTATGTTTGTTCTAATTAGTTTTCATCCATACCTTTATGATGAAGACGTAACATCTTCAGAATTTCATTTCTTTTCCAACCTGGGACCTCACAGTAAAGCAAATATTACAGTCCTTGCTCAGGAATAAGGCTTGCATGAGCTAATGAGACAAAAAAAGCGAATACAGAATTCAGCAATGACTTAAGCAGGGTCTGGTGCATAAAAGTTTAAGAGCCATAATAAAAGTAGCCTGCACCTGGAAGATAATCAAGTCCTAATATTTCATATGGGTATGGCTTTTTAACTGGCGTTAGCCCCTTAGAAACTCTGCCAAGGCTAAAGGGCAGTCTTGCTCTTCCTATGGTGGGTTCTGTGTACGTGCCTCCCTTTCTGTGGTCAGCCTGCAACTGCTTCAGTGGCAATACTGCCACAGAGGGAAAACCAGGGATCGACCAGCAAGAAATAGGAAGAGCAGAGCCATTCTCATTAGCAGCTCAGAGCATGAAAGTCACCCCAAGTCAGGGTCTGAGCCAGTACCAGTTGAATAGAAAGGTACTGTTTCCTCTGGCTTTGCCTGGTGATGGGCTACGTAAAATTCACTAACAGACAAGTTTTTAAACTCTTGGTTTTCTTCTCAGGTGCGGTACATCAGATTCATTTCATCCCTGTAAAAAGTGAGAGTCAGAACAGCTGACTGTATGGTTGTATGGGTGATACTATTTCTGGTGGTGACATCCTCCCAGCACGTTATTTACTTTGTACATCCTCACAGTGGTGTGTACTGAGAATGACTGAGGATGACTGACCTGCCTGTTATGGATCTACAAAACCCCTGCTTCGTTGGTATTACCACATATCAAATCAGTGTCAACTTAATCTTCTTCTAAAGACATTTGTTTTGTAGACCACGAGTATGCACGTGCTCTGGACATGTGATTGATATCTTCCTCAATCAGAAGATAATTGAAAATATTTCATTATCAAGTTCCTTTGGTGTGTAGAGTATCTAAAATTAAAGGTGGATGTATTTTACACAGTCTCTGGTTAGAATTGACTGATTTAAAACATTTGCTTTTCTGCTTATTCTTTAAAGTCAGGTATTTATCACGTGAACACTTGAGTTTAGTTAGATATTTTATTTGTATAGTATACTCTTTACCTCACTCTATCAAAAATGTTGGCCTACACTGCCACCAAAGTAAAGAGTCATTTCCTACACGTTACTAATAGTATAAATTAATCAAGAAATTAAGCTTTCAAAAGAGCTGTTCCATGAGCAGGATGAAAAAATTGTCTGAAGTTATTTTCAGATCACAATTTCTTTGAACGACAACATTCACGAGTTACGACAAATGGTTTTGTGTTGTATAGCCTGGCATTTCACCGCTGAGAACTTAATATCTTAAATTTAATGTCATAAATTAGTAGAATTCAGGAGAAACATTTTCTTATCTAGCACTGCAAATCACACCCTCAGGATAGAGGGACACTCAATCCTGACACACACACAGAAGCAGACACTTCCCACATTTTTATCTTTTCTTTTATTAATTCCTCTCTGGAGAAGCATCCAGTATACCAAAGGTACTACTACAGAAAATGTAACAGGGTAATTGTTTAGCAGCTCCATCAGCATTTCAATGAGACAGTATCAGAAAACGAAGCAAAAGGAAGGAAAAAACACAACCCTGGAATTCAAAACTTTTCATTGATATACCCTTTAAAATGGCCTGTTTTTTACATGGTCTGCCCTTGCTGGAATCTCTAACCTGGATTCTTTGTCCTGTTCTGTATGTATAGAATGCAGTCTTTGCTTCAGCCTTCCCCTGTAATACTTTAAAACCTTTTTTTGTCACATCAGTTTTAAGAGACTCTATCACAGGTCAGTGTCCTCAGAATCAGTACTCTCCATCTGCATGAGCACAGTATTGGTGATGGTACTGCAATAAATGTTTTGTTAAATAAAACAATTGTCAACTACTTGGACTTTTCAAAAGGGAAGGAAAAAGGGATAATCCGAATTTTACTTAAAATGTGCGTCTGTCTGTGCCTGAAGCCCACTCAGTCCCTTTCAGGATCAGTCCTCAAGTAATTACTACTTGGGAAAAGTGAATTTTGAAGATTTACTGAAGCTGAAGTTTACAGTTATGAAAGGTTCCCTTAGGATGGAAGTGGAGAGGTCAAAATATCGGAATAAAGTTTGATTCTGACATGTTAGGCTCATTCTCCCAGCAGTAATTAACAACTCTTAGTACTTACCTGTCTACAGCTTCTTCAAAGTGTCCTGTATCCATGCCAGCCTTCTCTGAAATCGCTGAGAACCAGCCAGATGGAAAATTTACCCTGATGTGTACTTTACCACAGCATGGATCAGTACTACCTTTAATCACAGTATTCCCTGCATTGAAAAAAGGGGAATACGTCAAGTATTTTGGTAAATATAGCTACTACACATGGCAAATGTCAAGATTTTAATGACACACTTTTCAGTGCTTTCCACCTTCAAAGGGCTTCCCACTGGTTGACATGCTTTAGAGTAATGACTATCAAAACTGCCTTGTGAAGTAAGTGCTCCAAGTATGAAGTTGTTTCCTGGCTTTCTTCCCTCACTTGAGTTCAACGCCCCAAAACCTTCAGAATGGGGGCTGTATTCAATCACTGCTACATAGTCCTGACATGTTATAAGCTGTTTCATGACAATATGGCTAGTGGGTAGGTAATTTTGCCACTCGATTTGTCCAACATTTTACTGTAGTGAAACAACCGTCTCAACCTCAAGGCATGGCAGGGTCCATGGATGCCTGCCATTATTATGGCCTCATTCTTTCCTCTAAGTGCCATACCCGTGGACTTCAGTGGAAGCCAGAAGGCAGAAGGCTTTGCATTTTGACCACAGACTTAGCTTATCTCTCACCACTTGCATCTTGCTCAGCTGTTCTTAAATGCCACACTTCATTTGGTAACTCTTTTTTCTTTCAAGCCAGCCTTCAAGAGATGCATTCCGCAAACGCTCCTGTCTATGGGATAATTATGCTTAGTTAGCTGTACTCAACAATGATGATTTCATAACATGCTACAAACAGGTGCCCATTAAATTCCTTTATTGGAGACAGAAACATTGCATAATCACAGATTTGATGAGGAAAACTGCAAATAGTATAGACTGTTTCTACTGCCAGCAAAATACAGTTATTACAGGATTTATAGACATACAAATATAAAGTGTTTCTTTCATGCCAGATGGTCTGTATGTAACAATGCCATTAGGAGTGTTTAATTGTGCTTCTACATAACCTTTAGAGAAGAATGAGGTAGACTTTCCTTTCGTTTATCCAGTATTTTTTCACACATCTGTCCTTTACTGCTTTTATATGCTCAGATCCTTGTAAAATACCCTGTTAACTTTAACATTTAAGACAACAGAGACCCTTCAGAGGTGTTTACTTCTCACTCTTATGTTGCTAATTTCCCACTGCCTACACGCTACATTCCAACAACTAGTACTGCATCATTCTAAATGCCTTGAAAGTCAGGTAGATTGGGACATCTGTCTTTCCAAATTCACTGGCCTGACAGAAATCGTTTGCAAATAGCTTCAGACAAAACTACTAGTCTCCATCTTGGCAAAGAACATCTGATATTCTGTCACGCTTTACTGCAGACACCAGCTAGCATAAAAAGCTATCTTCCCAGAGACGGAGGGAATAGGCTCATTCTTTGTCGACATCCTTATCTATGGGACAGAAATAATACATTGGTCTCCTACTTGTAGTTCTCATCAGCTATTAGGCCATTAGAAGATAAACAGAAATTACAGGGACAAAATAGGCCACTGACATGTAGAAAACAGTGTCTTGGTTTTTGATGGTCTGGAACGCTACTTGTTCATTTTAATCTATTACTTTATGGTTTCATGGCATATAGAAGTGCATTGCAGGTTTCAGCTATGCTACGAGGGGTAAAATATGAAAATACAGGCACAGATGTAACCATTTAAACAACTGAATAGGAGCATTCATGAAAAGAAATCTACCATGCTGCTAGGCATTTGGTATACCGGGGTAGTCTCTGTTTTGGACTGAATGAGAATGGTAACTATATTCTTCTGAACTCCCATTTTGACTGAAGTAAGGACATAGGTAATTTTACTAATTCCTAGCACATCTATTCTGGAGGCAGAAGACTTCCACTTCACTTTCTGCTCTAGTATTTGCTGCCAGTACTTTGAACTTATCAAAATAACCCAGCAGGCACTAGAACTGGATAGTAGAGAAAAAAAAAACAACACAACAAATCTGGTATTTCACCTAAAATGATCACAATTGTAGCAGAGACCAAATCGTAATAAAGAAGGAATTTGGCATAAAGGAAGGTGATTATATAAAGAAAAAGAACACTTGCATTCTTCTTGTAACCTCTTGAGACATCATAGTGTAAAATAATAGTTCAGTGATACTGTATCACAGCCCTAAAATGAAAAGCAAAAAAGATGCAAAATTTAAAAGATGACATGTTCATATCTTGATCACTGTGATCATAAAGTGAAAAAAGATCTGTTCCCTCATGACAGTACAGCCTGAGATAACTTCTGAGCTCTTCCATCTCACACCTAAAATGACTGCTACAAGCGTGAGAAAATCAAGTCCTAAAGAGTTAGCAATATCAAGAGAACCAGCTCTTAGAAACTTTCCCAACTCTTGCTTGGGAAAAAAAAGCACTGAGCTTATTTTATCTACTTTTTCTTGCGCGCCTCTTTGGTCAATAACAAAAAATGACCCTGGAAAAGAGGATGAAACATAATGTGAGGGACTCCAAAGCACTGGAAAATCATTTGGTACACTACAGTTACTTATTTCTATAAAGTCATCTTCTCCTACCTTAACTTTATCCAGAAGACATTTTACAGTTTCAAAATTCTTTACAAAGGTCTTAAATCCTCCTTAACATCCTCCTGTACGTGTGAAATGCTTTTTTTTTTTTTAAAGCATGGCATGAGAATTCAGAATTGTGCTAAAAATAAGACATAGTAAATTAAGTTTCATGATAAGCAAACAGTGTAAATTCGTGTTCAAAGTCAGGCACAAGGATTTAGCTATGCTGTTTCCACTAGTGGCTTTAAACACCACTATTTTTAGAAATGTTGGGTGTGGTAAACCTTGCTATAGTGTGGTCAAAAATACTTATTTCCATCTCAGCTACAAATTCCCAAATTTCGTTTAATGTCTAAGGCTATTCTAATTCAGTTTTGTTGCACACCTGCTAGGTCCTAATGTACTCTACTGTTCAAGCTCAAAGTAATGCAGACGTTTTGTTAATGGAGTTAGACATATTTGCCAATTGTGCCACAGACAGCACTCAGATTTTGCATGGTTAAGAGAAAATAGTTAGTTCCAACTAACTATTATGCTGAAAGAAAGGCATAAGCAGAATGACAGCAGCAACATGGTTTTCTACCAATGCAATATCAGTAATCTACTCTGCTATTATGACTAAAACTATCAATCTATTTATTAAGTGACTTAGCTCAAAAATGATTCAAGACTTATAAATTATTTTTCCAAATTTTGAGGGTAGTGATAAAACACAGTAAAACAGAGGTTTGACATTTCCCAATTGCTAAAGAATGCAATTCAGAAAATCTGTAGCCGAGGTAATTAAAGAAGTCTGTCTCACTGCTACATGACAAGGTGTCCCTTCAGAATAGTTGCAGTTTCATGAATCTACAGTACAAGTACTGTACTGTACTTGACATAATTCTCTGCTGCTTAGAAAGCTTTCTGGGAAGCTTATTTGTTCCATAATAAAATAACTTTGGATTAGACTTAAAAGCAATATGACTGGTATTACTACTACCCTGCACTTACAAAGAAGTTAGAATGCTTGCCCAACATCACAAAGTCAGTGTCAGTCTGTTCAGTCATTACATGTTCAGATGTAAAGTGCAATTCTGATCCCTGATCAGACCTGCAAGATGAACACTTTTTTTTTTTTTTTTAAATAAATTGTTACTATTGCTAAAAACAAAACTAATGCACAATTTGCTTAAATGGTCATTGTAACCATGTAACTACGTGACATCATGACAGGACATTAAGGGGAAAAGGGTTTGTAAATATATGTGAAGTGGAGAGAAAAACAGAAAAGAATGGCTGACTTCAGGGTGTGCTCAGCCAACATTTATGCCTGCCCACCTCAGTATACAAGCCTAGGACATTACAACCATTAGTAGGGTGATTCCCATGCAGAGAGAGAAGTCTGACATAGCCATAGTCTGACAGGCTGTGATACCATCTTTGCGATCTACTTTGCAGCTAGGCACTATCAAGAGACAGTTCACAGTAAGCAATCTGCTGAGATTCTGTAGATTGTTTTGGAGACACCACTGAATTGAGGAGAGTTACTCCTCTAAACAGGCTGCTATGGGATCACTCCCAGCTGTTTATCTCTCTTCCTGGAAATCTATGTATTACACAGACATTTCAAAGAACTCACATTCCAAATCACCCTTTCAAATACCCATTTCTTCCAAATTACCACTGTTCATGACTGAGGAAAAATAAGTATAAACTGAGTATACAGGAGAGATAAATTCGTATCTCCCTATTGAATTAGGTACACCCTAGGCAAGAGCTTATCTAAGAAAGAGCAATGGAGGGCAACTCCTTTTTGGATTGAGATAGTTGGGCAGGTGTAAGCTGGCTGGGTAGAGAGATCTCTCACTGTCTTGACTTTTGTCTTGTCAGATTTCCTTTCTACATCCCAGAAAAATCATGTTTGCTTTACACCACTATGGGCTGAACAGATTATCTGTTCTAAGCACGGACCTTTATTAGCATTCTCACCAGAGGCTGTCACTGTAAATCTTCAGTGAATTTGCCCTCACTGCAGTTAAGAAACTAGTTAAGTAACACCAGTTGCTGATACTATAACTCTTGGCATCAGAATAGCCTGTATGAAATGCCTATTTTACGAAATGTTCTCTCATTTGAAGGTCTTCTTTCCCAAGCATAAATCATACCAAACTGAAAATTAAGGACCCACTCAATACTGAAAATAATAATCAAAGGAATGAAGGGGGAAAGAAAGATGAAAATTAACGTTCGTCATTATCATTTTAAAGGATCAGTATTTGTAAAGCACAAATGTGAAAAGGCTGAGCCTTAACCGATCAACCCAGTTAGATATTAAATAATTGCAACCAATTATGCAAATATCAGACAACAATATGAATTTGTTGATCTTCTTTGAACAGTCTCAAATTCTAATGTTAGATTATCTTAAGTCTTAAATGATCAATTAACAGAACCATAACTAAGTGAGTAAGAATGGATAATTGCCTAGTTATGATGTACCATTCACTTTCTATGTAAATTCGTTGCAATTAAACAAATAGGGCACATGGAAAAGAGATGTGCAGATGTTCTTTTACAATCTATTACTAGCTCAGGGAATACCACAGCTCCCTCCTAAATTTTACAGGCAAAAATAGGAAGAACACAATACCAAACACAATTATTTACCCATATTATTTCTTTCCTTTGGTTAGCAGGATAAAAAACAGTGGCAGAATGCATGATAGGACAGCATGCAAGATCAGAAGAATTTCCTGTATGATGCTGACCTGACATCTCCCTTTATTTAGGCTTTAAAGTTTAAAATCTAGAATCTATCCACTTGGATTTAGAAACAACCACAATGCTGAGCTGACACAGCCAGAATAAAGCAAGTAACCAAATGTTAAGAACAGTTGACTATACATACACTATGTTTTTATTCTTGCAGCTAGAAAAGCCTGTGGTTTTCTGCGGGTCATTCCAGTTTCAACATTATAATTCTGAAGTCTCCATCAGTTCAGTATGTGCAACAAAAGGAGAAGTGTCTCCCTGCTCAGTACAGGCAGCAGTGCAAACCAAATAAATGAAACTATTTCATTTCCTCACATTAAATTACTTGCAATCAATTTAAGAAGAGCTTTACATAACTTTCCAGTTCTGCATCACAGTAAAATAGTTCTTCAAACTGGTCCTTACTCATTCTGACTAGTGAAATCTTGGTACACTCATGCCTTCATGGGGATTTTTGATACGCGATACCCATCAATTCTACCAAGATTTTGAGATGTGAAGGTACCATATATCCACTTTTCCATGCATCTGAAGTTAGATTGTTACAACTTTTCCTTATGTTGCTAAATTCAAGATGAATATAGGGGTTCGGATTGTATACTTCAGTAACAGAAAGCTCCATGCCATATTTCAGTTAAAGGCACTCTTTAGTTACGATACTTGCCTCATTGGATAAAACTCCCTACCCCACTCTGCACTTTGACATATTCCCCATGTATATTTTTCCACCCATCTTCTTAAAGAAAAATGGAAGACTACTAGCAGCTTATACCACATATTAAGATAATGAACAAAGACCAGCACACTATACTGATTCAGATGGTCACAAAAACAAACGCACAGTACTACTGCTACTGTGAAACAAAATTTTGTGCTTGCAGTTGTATTCTAAAGAGAAAACTGTTAGACAATTTAACAGTAGTTACATTATCAGAGAGAACCTCCAACTGCTCTTCATTAAAAAAATCAGATTGGGTCACAGTGAAAGACAGCAAAAGTCATGACTTGAGGGAGCAAAGTAACTGATGGCTAAGTACGGGTTGTGTCTAACCCCCCCTACCCCCCCAAAAAAAGAACCTAAACATAAAAGCCATAATGTGACATTACAGCAGCTGTATAAGGCATGGGTGGTCTATTAGACGTTTTGTTTTGCCTTTTTAAATTATGTTAACAAATGCCAGTAATTACAAAGAACTTATAAAGTATGAGAGATACCGTTGAATCTTCTTAAAAAAAAAAAAAAGTAAAATAAAGTGCTAAGAATTTCCCTTAATACTGGTGCATTCATACTGCAAACTATGGAAATAAATGTTTTACCTTCACTTCTTATAGAACTCTGTTAGCATCAGTGAAGTTCCACCAGCTTTACACTGAAGTAGCACTTTGGAATATTGATACAGAATACAGTGATCCTTTTTGGCTAGAGATATCCTAAAGCTATTTGACAAATCTGTGTGCAAAAAAAAGAAAGCCAACAAATATTACACAATATTTCTTAGTGAACCTTTGCAGAAGTTAATTCCCTCACTACAGAAGTAATATAGAGCATGTAGCCCAAACAGCAGCAGAATATGAAGAACTTTATACTTAAAATGAAAAACAGAGTTTGAATGAAATCCCTTTCCTTCTTGAGACAGATATTTTCTGCTGACAACATAACTTGTTCCTTAAACAGAAAGGCCCTGTGAGTAGTGAAGGGAACAAGAAAACTTTATGCTGATCTAAACCATGTTGGCTAGATGTTGAAGGAAAATCCATTTAATTCATCCTCAATCCAAAGGCTTGGTTGCTCTCGCTTCAACCAAATGAAGAGCGGTTCAACTTCTACAACCACAGTTGCTTAATTGTATTTTCTACGCATTCACCCAGAAGGCAACACTACGTCAGCAGCTCCCAGATCTCTGCTATGCCAGACAAAGGGCAATTCTGGTGTCAGCATGGTCTGGCTCAGCCCTGGACATCATGTACTGAAAGATGTATTCAACAACTAGTGAGGTATGTCCTGCCATACCAGTCTCTGCTTATCTCCACAGAGGTAAAAGTAGCAGGCCAACAAGTAGCATGTTGCATGCTAGATCCATGCTAAGCATCTGGGCGAAAGGACGGAGTTGTTATCTGACAGAATGTGGATGAAGGAATCTGTGGGCTATGAAAATTCAGGAATTTTTATACAAGCAGGTTACAAAAGGACAGAGCATATGATTAAACTTAATTGTTTTTTGAACACAGAGCAAAAGGCAGAATAATGGCAATAGAACCCTGTGGACAACTAACAGGCAATTTCTCTGCTTTATACAACTTGCTCTGCTGGCGATGGCAGTTAAAATAAACCAAACAAACTGGAGAGCAGTTGAAGAGCATTTTACAAGTTCTTAGACTGTACATAAGACACAAGGAGGCACTAAGAAAACCATCAGGAAAGTTCTATTGCTAACATTTAGCACCTCTACCAAGAAGACAGGCTTCTACTAACAGGATTACAGTAGAAAACAAAATGATTGTGTTCACATTCACTGGATTGTGGAAACAATCATCCCAGGGAGCAAACTGATGCAGAAACTAGGCTATGCACGGGCAGCTACAGAAGTTATCATTAGTTGCATTTATTCTGTATGGAGGGTCTGAACTCTTCCACCTTCACGACACCAGCACTGTCCAATCGCTGTCTTCTCTTCCATACTGAAAGAAACCAAAAATGGAGTTTTAGAAGTTAAAAGTAGTAGTGCACAATAATGGTGATAATTTGGGCCTCCAGGACATGAAAGACATTGAACTGTTGGAGAGGGTCTAGAAGAAGCTGCAAAGATTATCACAGGACTGGAGCACCTCTTCTACAATGAAAGGCTGAGGGAGCTGGGCTTGTTCAGCCTAGAGAAGACAAAGCTCTAGGGAGACCTCACTGAAGCTTTCCAGTACCTAAAAGGAGCTTATAAACGGGAACAAGACTGACTTTTTACACAGGACAAAAGGAGACTGGTTTTAAACTAAAAGAAGGAAGATATAGATTAGAAGTCAGGAGGAAATTCTTTACTCAGAGGGTGGTGAGGCACTGGCCCAGGCTGCCCAGAGAAGCTGTGAATGCCCCATCCCCAGAGGTGTTCAAGGCCAGGTTGGATGGGGCCCTGGGCAGCCTGATCTAGTGGGTGGCAATCCTGCTCACGGCAGGGGGTTGGAATTGGGTGGGTCTCTTCCATCCAAGTCATTCCATGATTTTATGAACTTCTTAAATTTATTCTCAGAAAGATTCGTATCCACCACCCTAATACTTTACATTATTTTCACGCCTTCTGCCTTTTATTTCAGAAAAGCTTAAAGGTATCTTGCAGCTTTATACATCTTCCAATGAGTGAACTAGAAATATATAACTAGAGATGACAGAGAATAGTCCTGCTTTGTTAAAGTCTTCTATCAATTTAATACAGCTACTCCCGGAGGTCAGTTCACTAAATTATTCCTAACTATGCCCCTGCTCAAGCTCCAGTAAACAGACACATTTGTTTTTCCTTTCTTTTTATTTTCAAGGTGGCTTTTTATTACATTCTGACTGAATGTAAAATAAAACCAATCACAAATACCACAGAGTGCAGTTAGAGAGAATTGCAAGCCAAATAAAACAGGTTGTCTTCCCATACACCAGGCAGAATAGAAGGTGACCTACTACAAGAAGCTGTTTCACTTCCAGGGGAGGATACAGTCCCAAGACAGCACTTTGAATCATTAAATTGGCTCTGTGTTCTAAAGCTCTTCGTCACCAGTCCCATAAACAACACTCCAGAGAGTCCTATAAATGCACACATGGCTCATGTATTTAAGTAAAATAGAGGTGGACAGAGTAGGGGCAGATGTAGGTTGGGAGCCCTTCACCTTTTAAAGTACCATGTTCAGTGAGCTTGAAAACACTTCTGAGCACAGAATAAAGTATTGTTTTTAGAGGCTTCATGTAGGCTGAAAATACCACTTGATGAAAATCCCCCCAAGTGAGAATAAAAGGAATTTCCTCCAAATCCATGTTCTATATCAGCAGAAAAGGAGATAAAGGCACATTAGAGCAGGCAAAAGAGGATGAGTCAAAAGAAAACAATTCTAGATCCACAAAGAAATGACATTCAGTTTACTTGTGCTTTACTCTTTAGTCCGGTAAGTAAACCCTCTAAAAGACCTCTGAATGTATCATATCTACCTCTTCTTTACATCACTAATACTGCTCTTCTAGTTTTGCAGTCTGTGATGCAGCTGATTAAACACTGCTATGGTGCTACTGAGGACCTTAGATAAAATTACTTGCTGAAAGGATCTCCAGCTTACATTCCCAGGTATCAGTGTGGTAGCCTTGGGAACTATATTAAGGAAAAGTAGATATATAATTAATTTAACTACAAAGCACTGAATTACCCTAATGTGAGGCAATTTTGATGTGGATGACCGTTAATGGAGAAAAAAAGAGATGTCTTTGACCTTCATGTCACTCCTTCTCAGCAACAAGGTCACTCCTCCACTCCTCATAAATCAGAAAGCAGAGAAAGGCCAGGAGATTACTTGGAAGTTTTGATGGCTTTAGGTACTACCATATCTTGCTCTGATGACAATTTCAGAAATTGCAAGGGATGGCCTAAGTTGCCATTTGACAATAGTTTGAACACAATTCCAGAAGTCAAGAGAGAATGAAGACACTCTGACCACTGTCAAGATGCCTTCTTTTTTTTTAACAAAAGAAGATTCAATTTCCTTTTCTGACACTGTCAAAGACAGAAATTAACACATCCATTACTCTTCCCTGGCTGTTTTCCTCTGGCCTAACCATTTAGATGGTGCAACTTGAAAAAGATATGTTTTTTGACTAAATCTTTGTTCACTGCTATCTTTGACTGTGGTATTTGTGTTATATCTCACATAGCATAAACAATACACTTTATCTTCTATCCACTCCTTCCAAGTTACATCATGATCTATGCTTTAAAGACTACAGAAATAGCTTGTTTATTCTCAAAGAATTGAATGCAATATCACAAAAACATCTGATTGGTACTTCAGTGAGTTTATTCCTAGTGAATAGAATCTCATCTCTACATCTTCTAACTCAAGCAGTTGCAGAAGACAGTGTTCTATAACAAAATCATTCATAAACATACTATTACTGCATACAATGTAATTTTTTAATCCAAAATCTTTATCAGCCTAAGTGATCTTAATTTCCACTTGGTGATAGGAAAGGAAATGTATATCACAGTACAACTACTGTCTCCCTCAATTGGCATGAGTAATGAAATCAGTTCTGCCCATGAGTTTCTAATTTGTCACTCTAGCTCTAGTTCCCACTGAACAGCTGCTCATACCCAGAGAAATCCTGCTGAACATGGGAGACTTACAAACGAACAATGAGCAGCACGAAAACAGACTTTAAAACACAATAATTGAGATAATCCGAAAATGCTGAACAAGCATGCATTGTATACAAGAGAATCAGTATAATGACATTGGATATGGATCCCTGCACCTCTTGGTCACATGCAAATGCAGGACAGTGTTGGTACTGATAGTTATTACTATCTCACAAACGTCCATTGTCCAACATGAAATGGATACACTGCCTTAGTAGGCAAGATCACAATAGAGACCAAAGTTCTGTCTGGCAGTAATTTCCATGGCATTTGATTTTTCCAAACCTGCACATTCTTTGGAATAACAGCCGAAAGATATGACAATAGTCCTGTGATGCTGCAAAGAAATTTTTGTTCCCCCCCCCCCTCCTGGTATAATACATGAAATATCTTTCACAAAGATCCTGAAAAATCTCTCGAGATTTTAGGAATATGATATACTCCATTTTGTGTGTTACAGCAATGTTTTCTGAGATCCGTCGTCCACTTGGATATAAATACATCTCTCCACAGATAGGGAAGTGCAGATATGCAACCAGCAAATACTGATTGACTCTTAAAGGGAAGTAGCTGTGATTCCCTTTAAAACAACATTTCTAATGATGAAGTGTTCAGATTCTCCTGCGTTTCTTAAAGAAGACACAAAAATACATGGATATATGTATATATATATATATATGTAATAATCCAGCAGATTCCAGGAGTGATGGACTTTCTGTTCACCTGCAACTAATGAACGCATGTAAATACATTCAGCAGCTATAAGGTATAAAGGCCCAAGAAACATAGCGGTTAGAAGTAATATACACTTCAGCCTCCTCCTGAGTCTTGACAGAAGGTATTACAGGTGTGGGAGAGAGGGGGACCATAGAAGGAGGACAGCCTCAGGGAACAGGCTGCATATATTTGTCTTCATGGCCCACTCACTATCTACTGGCCAAGGGAGAAAGACCCATATTCCAGAGCAGTCTTATGAAACTGGATTTTTGAAAGCCATTTTTTTACTGAAGGCACTTGCTTGTCTTGTAATAAAGACTGCTAAGTACCTACCCTGTCACATAAGACATTTGAAAAGAAGGTGCTAGAACTGACTTCAACTCTTTTTGATGCTGAGCTTTTCCAGGACTGCAATTAGAAGTGATTTGCGGCGACTCAAACTGACTACACATTGCTCAAGGCCCTAACATAGATTTCAGAAGCATCACCTAGACATCAGAAGGTAACACGAGAGTTACACAAGTGCTTTTAAAGATAGATCCTTGACGTACTAACAAAGATGGCTTTAACACAGAGCATAGCACTATGGAAACAGTGATTGTTATGTATCACAGTGAAAAGTATATTGATAGAACTGGTATATAGCCTGTCCTTGACATAAAAGTGGAAAAATGACAATATATAAAGTGATGGATACCAACAGAGATTTTAAATGTGGTATATCAGGCACTTGGGGATAAGAAAGACGAAACAGGACTGTGATACATAGTGGGATTCTGGAGAATGACTACTGTGTATCACATGTAGTAAGATGATAACACTTCATGTAATTCACCTGGGAACATGGAGTACTAAGCTCCTTCCTACTCTCAACAAATAATGAAAGTTAGAACCAAAGATCCCTATGCTTCTTCCTAGGGAAAGATCCAGATCTCAAACCACTACAGTCAGCACTGCTGAAACATGAATGTGCAGGAGTAGTGTTGCTTTCTGCTCCCCTGTGTTGCTTTCAGCCACCAACACAAACAAAACAGAAGAATATTATGACTTATTTTCTCCCTGAGTTGCAGTCAGCAATGTCCAATATTATCCTAAGGAAGAAGGGACACCAATCCTATGTTATCTTCCTAGTGAAGAATAGTCAGCTGGTCTCGTGGTGTAATTTGAGTTACCAGTATCAGGAAAAAAAAAAAAAGTTAAAAATATGGTTGTGCTGGAGAACAACACTTAGAAATGTTAAAAATATGTAAAAGAGCAAGATATGTAGAATCACAGAATCATTAAGGTTGGAAAAGGCTTCTAAGATCATCTAGTCCAACCATCCATCTACTGCCAACACTGCCCACTAAACCATGTTCCTTAGCACCACATTTACTTGTTTTTTGAATGCCAGCCTGAACTACCAGTAGAGGGTAATAATCTGAGGGTTGAACCAGACCAGGAAGCTTTCTAGTAATGTCTCTGACCCAGGCCCCAGAGAGGCAGCACACTTCTCCACAGGTAGGGTCTGGTAAACATAGCGGGCCCTCCATTCCCCTCAGAAGGGAAGCTGCCTATGACAATTACCCTTCTTTCCTTCTTAGCAGAGGCAGTCTTGAGGCGTGGAGTAGACTGTCTTGCCCTAGATAACCTCCTGGGTGGATTTTGCACTGCATCCTCCTTACCTCTCCCTTGAGATTCAGAGCCTCTAACCTATTATGTAGGGGCACCTGGAGAATCAAGATAGGTAGGAAGGGAGGTTGCCTGCGATGCTGAGCTGAACCTGTTTCCATTCCTCCCCATCACTTAGGTCCCCTTTCTGTGCCCGATGGTGACCGGGTGTACAGATGAGGAGAAGAACTCACTGAGAGCAGCCCTGAGGAGAAGGACTTTGTAGTCCTGGTGGTTGAAAAGCTGGACATGAGCCAGCAGTGTGCGCTTGTAGTCCAGAAGGCCAGCTGTAACCTGGGCTGCATCAAAGGAGGGTCGGCCAGCAAGGAGAGGGAGGTGATTGTCCCCCTCTGCTCTGTCCTTGAGAGGTCCAATCTGGAGTGCTGCACCCAGGCCTGGAGCACTCAGGACAGGGAAGACTTGGTGGAGCTGTTGAAGTGGGTCTAGACGAGGCCACAAAGATTATCAAAGGGCTGGAGCACCTCTCCTATGATGAAAGACTGAGGGAAGTGGGCTTGTTCAGCTTGGAGAAGAGAAGGCTCTGGGGAGACCTACTGTGGCCTTCCAGTAGCTAAAAGGAGCTTATAAACAGGAGGCAGACCAACTTTTTAGATGGTCTGATAATGACAGGATAAGGGGGAAAGGGTTTAAACTAAAAGAGGGGAGACTGAGATTAGATGTCACCACATCTAGAGTGGTGAAGCACTGGCACAAGCTGCCCAGAGAAGTTATGGATGGCCCATCCCTGGGGGTGTTCAAGGCCAGGTTGGATGGGGCCCTAGGCAACAACCTGCATTCAATTTAGTGGTTGGTAACCCTGCCCACAGCAGGTAGGTTGGAACTAAGCGGTCTTTAAGGTTCCTTCCACCTACATCATTCTATGATTCTTTGGTCAGAAAGACAGTATTGTGCCCAGTGAGTGCTCATATATCTCTTTATTGATTAGCCCATATTCTTTTATGACTGTGGTTATTAAGATGCTTCATCTACTTATTTTTTTTACCCTTAGAAAGGAACTTGTAACAATGCTATCCAGTTTGGAAGATGAACAAGGAAAAAATATATATCTCCATCCACACTGTATTTTCTCAAGATAATTAAAAAAAATTTGATAGATGAACCACACCAAGCAAAGGCATAATATTATGCCTACAATAACATTATTAAAAATACTTGTTTCCAAGGTTTTCACATTGTCACCTCCTACTATCTTATCTGATTAAAGACAATGAAGTATCTTACCTGGATATCGGTCAGCTTATTCAGGATTCGGGTGGTTAACTGAGGTCCATTTTCCATAGTTGGAATGTGCAAATGCTGACATTGAATGAAGGAGAGGGGGGAAGGGAGAGTGGGGATGAAAAGAGAGAGAGAGAGAGAGAGAGAGAGAGAGAGAGGGAGAGAGAGAGAGAGGGAGAGAGAGAGATGAAATAACATATAACTTTACATACGTATAAGTACCTTAAAGACAATTTTAATCAGTATTTATCAAGTTTTCTAGTCCTCCTTACAAGTAGGCAAAGTTTGTTGTAATGTTTCTATAGGAGAGTATGCTCAGCCAGTGAAAAATTAAATTAGTTGTACTGTTCTGCTGTTTTTAAACAAAGACCAATCCAAACTCTCCAAAAGATCTGTCCGAAACAGACAATAAATTGTACAGGCAAGAGTAGAACTCCTCTACTTAGTATTTCATTTCAGAGTATATTGTGCAGAAATGCAACAAGTACATTTATAGTACTTACCAACACTTAGCACCTGAATGTCTCTCATATTACCTTAGCACATAGTATCAGTACATTTATTCCATCTTATTAATTCAACAACTATCACTTTACAGACTTCTACTGTACTTGTCATATTTGATGCAACAAAACACCTATACATCCAGATGAAATTCTCCAGCCTTGTGAATTAACTTTGTGTTGATTTAATAGCATCAAGTCAGCCTAACAGGCTGAAGAAGTGTCTGTGAAATTCCATATGTACAGGAGAAATCTCCCATATGGTGCATACTAGGTAGAAGCAGATATGCATTCTCCTGACACAGTTCCTCTACCACAACGGGGTTCCCTGCACTGAAAGGTGAAAAACAGATACATTTGAGGAAGAATGAATGGCTCAGAAATTTGGCTCCTGACAGAAGTCCTTCCTTTCTTACCTATCCTGGAAGCCTTGTATTTTTGAAAAAACTTTCAATAAAAGAAAGGTAGAAGAATGTGTTTTTCTGTGTTTCCAATCAGGCTGGGAACTACTACACATATTTTCAGGAACCGAGATTTTGTGACTTTACTTAGTTATAAGCAAAAAAAAAAAAAAAAAAAAAAAGGCCAGAAGATGAGAGGGAGTGTTCTCTTCTGACAACATACCAGTAACTCACTTGGCAAACAACATACTTGTGCCTTCCCCTGAGCCTCAGGCAGTACTCCTTTTCTATCTCACTTGTGTGGTGTTTTTTGTTGCTGCTGTTGTTTGTTTGTTTCTCCAGCTGTGAACAATAATGAGAAAAATTCTAGAGAGGAAGAGAAAGTGGTATTATCTTACCTTGCCCTTATACAAAATTTTGGAGACAGGACATACAATACAAGCTGTTCCAGCCCCAAACATCTCTTTCACTCTGTTCTCTTCCAAGGCAGCTGTCAGGTCACTCATGGTGATGTAACGCTCAGACACTTTAAATTCTCCCTGCACAAGAAGAAGCAAACATAAAAAATATTTAAAGGTTTAAAAAACAAAAGCATTTTTATTTGTTTTTCATTGTTGAAACATCTCTAACAGAACTACCTAGTTTTTTCACTCAGCCCAATTGCAATCAGTCAAATTTTGGCTGTGATCTTGTGATCTTTTCAAACCTCACAGTATCACACAAGATAGACTAATGAAAAAAATGACCTTCAGGAAAGCCAATGGTTTGCTAGGTGCAGTGCTGTTGATTAAGCAGCACTTCCCACTGACTTGACAAGGAATATCAAGATTGTATTAGGGAATAATACAGCAAATTTGTCATGGATTATGTGACACAGCATCTGACAATTCATGGTCTCGAGCATCATGAAGTTTGACTCAATTTTGTACAAGAACTTTGCATCATACTCTTGGACAACTCCTAAGTAAAATACATTTTGTCAGTTTTACCTGCAATGCCAACTAGATGCATGCTTGTATGCAGCTGTCATCAACAAAAATTAACTGTACAGTAGGAATGAGTATAGCAATTCAGATGAGACACAGTCTCTAGAAAGGAAATGCTTTTTACTTTCTGTAAGTGCTGAAGAATGAGTAGCAACTGATTGAGGGGAAGCTTTTAAAGAATGATAATAAACACTGAACTTTCCATTACATGGTTTTATGTAGCCTTCATTGTCCTAATAGACCAAACTAAAGCTTAGCCCCTGTTTTATATGCTAGCTTCTAAATATGGAACAGAGCTGCTTAAGAAAACAACAAAAAATTATTAGCGCTGGATAGAAGAGCATTTGGAGAGAGAGGCTGGGACACCAGAAACCATATAAGAAGGGTTTCAGGTAGGTGAGGAAATACAAGTCAGGAAGATGATATAAAAAAACTGTGAGTCTAGGAGACATCTAACTATTCAAGAGCCCTAGCAACTGGGAATACTTGTCTATCTTGTAAGGGAGACATGACTGACAACTGCATATGCATATCTACACTAGCTTTATTCTAGACACAGAGTAGTCTAGGAATTCTAGGAGTACTAGTATGAGTAAAGATGCATAACAATTCAATGCAGATGAACAAGAGGCAAATGTACCCCATGTTGCATGTGCTTAACTCTCTTCATTACGAGTTAGATTTAAGTGACGTAACTGTGAACTGTGTTCCAGGAAGTCCTTCAGCTTACAGATGGTTGGAAGCTTAGAGAATACCAGAGAGAAAGTATCACAGCATGAGTTATTCCTATTATTCCTCCCCAAACATAACCCTGAATGAAACCATGAGGAATTAGTGGGAGATATACAGTGCTGATGAATACAGTTTAGCTGTGATCATACACAGTAATCATTCATAGCCTTGCTTTATGTTAGTGGTGGCAGTAGATTTAATGAGAATGTTCATGTTAAATACTAGTTCAGCATTGTTCCATGTGATACGTATGGGTATTCTGATGATGTTGCTCAGAATCTATGAATCAATACGCTTCTAAGTTCTCATTCAGGTTAAGGGACTTGACCAGATCAGTTGAACTTCTGGATAACGAGCAGCAGGAATGCTTACTTTAGTAGATGTTATAAGAGTTGAAACTACTACTGGCATGGCCAAAGCACTCACCCAGTTACGTGCCAGGTCCAAAATGCTTTGTCTTGTCACTCCTGGAAGGATGATGCCATCTAAAGGTGGAGTTGCCAGTTCATTTTCTGTCACATACAAGAGAAATAAAGCAAAACAAACAAAAAATCATCAACACCAAAATCTTACTCTGTATGATGAAACATTTCTCAGAGTTCTATATGAACACAAATTGCACAAATTCAACTCCAGTAAGTTGTTTTTGAGTGTTTGGAACCTATCAAGTACAGCTAAGTGGATGGTGAAGAAATATATTTAAAGAATTAATAAATATATGGCTAAAGCCTGGTAGTAATATTTATTCCTCAGTGTATTATGGATTCACTGTACAGTTACTGGGAACCATTGAACAGCTCAGTCTTCAGACTATACAGACACAAAAGAAAGTCATACCTAATAATGCCAGGGCAGACGATGACTCTCCCTGAACTGCTTTAATTTATTTAGATATATGGGTTCAGTATTTCTACTTTCAAGCATTAAAATGAAACATTTGCCAAGAATTTTGAGGCTTATTTACTGAACTAGCAAAGCAGTGAAAACTTTGCTAAATGTGCCTTGAGAAGAGACCTCCTTAATGATCTTTCCTCTTAGTCTACGTCTTCTTTATCTCCAAATTTTGTCTTTACTCAAAAAGAGCAGTCCCAATATAATTCCAAAATCACCAACAATTAAAACTGTTCAGCTAGTTTGGTTTGTTAGTTTGTTTTTGCTTTCAAGAAAAAGAATATTAGATAAATGTTGATCCAACACTTACTAATGAAGAAGTAATACATGGTGATCCATACTTGGTAAATACTTAAATTCACAGTCAGTGGGTCTTTCAGTAATACTCTACTTTGATCTTATAAAGATATTAATCTCTTTATAGAATCTACAAGCCATGAAGGTTTTTTACATCACCTAGGTGAGAACAAATCAAAGAACAAATATGTATCTTCATGTTGCCATTATGACCCCTTACTCCTCCCAGCAAACAATCATTGAATCCAGGCCTGTTTGAACCAAACTTGAAGAAGCAGCAGCCTTAAAAAAATTTCTGTAGGTCAGGGAAGGGAGAAGGGAAAAACATGCTATTCATCATTGCACTGAGAGAGACCAAGCTGAACTCAGCAGCTGAGCACTCTGTTTTCAGCTGTCAGATAGATAATCTGCACCAACGCTGCCTGGCAGACATTGCACACACAGATTCAAGGTAACTACAGCATGGGCTCTCTCCTTAGGACTTCAGGAGCTGGAGTGAAACAGGAGAAACAAAGAATAATAAATACAACTGTTCACTGAATTTACTACTTACTGCACATTCTCTTGGGAAATGTCTGTTAGTTCTAATGCAACCAGCCATGGATTTATTTGAATTACAAGTTTTTCTGACCTATGTTTCCACACCCCTTATATGCACATATGTAACAAACCATCATGCCAAAATGTCTAAGTGAGCTGCCCTAGAATGGGCTACATATTCTACTCTGGTTTGAGTCACCAATAGTGTCAATTCTCTAGCCTATCCCATATTCCTAAGTACAGCAGAGGTCTCTTATTTCTCATACAGTCAGGAACAATACAAAGTTCTTAACTCCTAATCCTGAAGCCTATCAGGTCCTATTTCAACACAGCTGTCAAAAGAAGAGGACTTTTAAAACTCTCACTGAGACACAGGCCTCAGTTCTGAACCCTAGAAAGCTGACGCTCTGCACCTCACCAGCTATAGAGTCTGCAGACACAGCCATATATGAGTCTTCCTCTAGCAGAAAGCTCAAAATAACACGGATCTTAATGCCAAAGTTTGTATCTACACACCTGATAATATTCTGCTTCTGGTGATTTTGCCACAAACTTTGGCCAGGACCTGTTAAAGCTCAACAACATACATTCATTGATGTGAGCTATCTTGAAAAGGTGCAAGGACATACCAGCTCCTAAACAGCACAGAGTAGTAAGGATGTAGGAGTCTTACAATGTTTTAAATAGTCTGCTCTGTCTAATTTTGTTGAGCCTAAATATGATGCCTACCAGCCTGGGGCCACGCAAGGAACATCTGCTCCCCCTGGTACCCAGCAGAGATGATAATACTAAACAACATCACATGCCAAAAAGCTCATTCTCCCTGTGAATTGATGCCAAAGCAGTCTCCATATGACATCAGATTGTCCATCTCCAGGAAAACAGACTGTGAGCTCACAGACTCAATTTGCCTTCTGAGTTATTTTTATGGGCTAGGTGCCTTAAAATTTATAGCAACAAGAAAGGGGAAAAAAGCATTTGAGGGAAAAGCTTGAGGTTTCTCTTCATTTGACTACTGTTATTACTTGTTATAGTAATAAAAGTAATAGCACTTTTCAGTCCAATGTCCCATTGCATCAGGCATGGTATAGGGATGCCATAACCAAGAAACTCCCTCGGAGAGTTTAAAGGTACTTTTAAAAAGAAGACTTGCATTTTACAAAGCTTCCATTTTTACACACCTGTATTTATGAATATAAGACATAATATTCCAAACATGAGATACCTTCAGTACAAGTCACACTACAATGATGAAGAGAACTTTACCATAATATATATTACCAAAATGATAACAGGTATCAAGTGAATTCTGAGGTCAAAGAGAACCCAGGAAACCCTGATTTCACTATTAGGAACAGCTGATTTCTGTTCCCAGTTTGTTCTGGTCCCTTCTATTTCTGTCTCCTCCTTGTTTTTCCCTCAGGCTTTTCTTCTACTGTCCCCTCATGAAATCACTCTGTCTTTGCCTCTCTGCTGATTTCCATTCCTCAATTACTTTTCCTTCCTATTCTCAGTCTACCATCTTATTCAAGCTGCTCTCCCCTCCATGCTTTTGCTATGGGCTTCTAATATAGCAGAAGGCACAATAATTACTTTCTTTGTAGTCCACCTGCATAACAGGAACAGGTTGCTCGGAGAGGTGGTGGATGTCTCATTCTTAGAGACATTCAAGGTCAGCCTGGACAGGGTCTGAGCAACCTGGTTGAGCTGTAGGTGTTCCTGTTCATTGCAGGGGAGCTGGACCAGATGACTTCTAAGGGTCCCTTCCAACTCAAACAATTCTATGATTCTACCATCCTAACACATTCTTGCAGTAAAAATAATCTTTTCCTTACAAAAAAAAAAGATCAAGTTGTCTGATATTTTAACTGAGTGTTCTAGAGAATCCTTTAAAACATTTAACTTAATATGTGCTGTTTTATAGTGAGCATTGTTTCTCCCCATTTTAATAACAGCACAAAAATATTAAACAATACTTGAATGCTATTCATATCTTAACAGTAAAGCTAGAAGTAGAGCCCAGATGGCTCCAAATCATTCTTAAGAAACTGAATTTTTGGAAAATGAACAACTTTCCTAGTTATCTACCTTTTTTTCACAAAGTCAAGCCTAAATTCTAGGCAGAAGAGCAGATATTATTAAAGGAAATACGAGTTTCAACGTTGACAGCTTCTTGGGATCGTTACGTGCTCTGAAGAGGCAGGTGGAAAGTACAAAAGGGTGACTAAAATTTTCATTTTGTGAACATAAATCGTAAACAGTCATTGATGAATGGTATATCATGCTCCTTTATTTATGAAACAGCAGAAAGCCTCAGCCAGAGGAACAGCGGGCATACAAGCAGCACAGAGCATGACATACTTATTTACAAGAAATTGAGTAGTTTCCTCCAACTGCCTCCACAATGTTATGAATGAGACATTTTTTCAGGTTCCTCCTGCTATCCAAGACAATGTGTCATGTTCAGAGGTAATGCTGTAACTGAAAATATACAGCAAAGGCTTATAAGAAAAGCTTGATGTCATTGGAATTATGGATGTTCCTTAGTTTGGACTTTACTGAGTTGGATACTTGGTTTGTTACACACCACATAGAGCACATTCAGACTATCCTGCAGTGACCCTTGAACACACAAACACGGGCATTTTCCTTTTGATGATCACTTGCCATTTCTGCCTCACTATTTTTGTGTTAGATCACTCTCTCAGCTGCAGAATTTGAATAACAAAACAAATGCACTGCCTAAGTATCTGTTGCAAAGAGAAAATAATGGTAAATGCTCTTTAAATCACAATGTAAGGCTATAAGCAGGTATATGATGGCACACATCAGCAGCAGGAGCGATTTTCAACCAAAGATATCACAAATTAAGCATTAATCAGCACACTGAAAGACAGCAAAGTGCTCCAACAATGCTAATGACCATGTCGCATGAAATGGCAGGTTTGCCAGTATAGTTAGCTTGGGTGGCATGAATTAGAAGTTGTTTGCTACAGCCACCTCACAATGCTACTATTCAGTGGTACACTGGTAACACAGTGATTGGCAGATCTTTGGAACAGAACGGTGCTGCAGCTGGGTAATTCCAGCATATTCCTGGTTTAAGTACAATAAGAACATTGAATTCTAATCATGTACCCCCTTCACTGTTCTTTCCCTGGGTAGAATGAGCCAGAATCTATTTTCATGTCCCTCCAGTGAAGTTACACAAGGCATGAATTTGGCCATCTAAATACACTGACAAATCCACTGCTGCAATAACAACAAGATTTGTCATTTTTAAAGTTTCATTCACAAGATTTAACAGACTCATTCAGCACTCTTTTTACAGAAGTGGTAAAGATTTTGCAGAAGAACAGGTAAAGAAACTGGGGATGAAAGTCAAGTGGCTGGATTCCCATTACGATACACTATCCAAACCACAGCTGTTCCCACAGAACTCTATATTGCAACAGAGCACTATCAGAAAAGTGTCAGTTTTCAAGGCTAACCATGGCACTCTGGCTAAATCAGAAACTAAACCCTGCATATGGTACCATGCAAAAATTCATGAACGATTTTCATCAAGGGCAAGCACTCATGGAAGTCAGGAGGCGTCCTTCCACTCCCTACCAAATAAACTGGCTCAGTCCTTCAAAGACTCAAACTCAGGTAGTCTTCTGATCCAGCACTCAGGTACCACTATCACTTCTTAAGCACTGAATACCTGCATGCCCTATGGGTGTTTCTGAGATGCCAAAATACATGGCTGCTCATCAACTCGACAGTTTTCTAAGCAGCATGTACAATACTTACAGGTGACTGCAGATGCCAAAAGGTAAAAATACATTTAAGAATGACAGCATATCTTAGTATCAACAGGACACTAGTGTTGTGGAATGCTGACTGATATATTTCTGTCTGCTTCCACTGGACATTCAAATTCTTCAAAGAAAGAGCGGAGCACTTTATCAGTCAGATGCTGAAGCACTTTTGGTCATGCTTCAGGAACATATGACTTGCTGGAAAGTGATGATGGAAACCATTCATGCACAAAGAGACAGAGTCTGAAGAGTTGCACAACCATAAGGCATCTTCAGTATGGCTGTATTGTTTCTGACATGACACCATCAAGACGAAACATGCTGTTAAAACTGACAGCAAACTGGTAGTGTGATCCTTTGTATGACTACACTCTCCCCTGAGCATGCGGACTGGTTCAGCAGATTAGTATGTTATCAGTATGCTTTGCTCACAGCTGCTATGGGATCTCCTCTTTTACAACAGTATGACTAAGAATCACCTATCAGTTTCAAAACAGAATAGACATCCCCTTTGTCAAATCATCTTCATTAAAAATTAACAACCATTTCATGGATTATGGGAGAAGGTTAAGTATCCCACTACCATGAAAATCGTTTATGACAGTATTTGGGGGGTCAAATTAGCAAAATTAGAAGCCTTATACACATAATATGAATAACTGCCTCCTGGTCCCAACCGTCTGCACTATTAAAGTTTTCATGTTGTGTGTTATAATACCTCCATCTTCATTTATCCAGTAGAGAAACAGATTCATTGTTCCAACTTCAGTTATTTGGTGATCTTCTCCATAGAGCCACAGAACCTGCTGGCAGCCAAACTCCAGGGCTTCTTGCTGAGCATAAATAGAAGAACCATAATTCCTTTCAGAAATAAAAAGAAAGAGCGAACAGATATGAGTATCTGGATGAGTATTCGCTTATTTCTATGGACGGTTCAGTACACACTTCCTTTATGAGCAAGTGCTCTGCTCAATCATTCCTTCTCCCTGACATACTTTGTTGGAAGTATTTCACTGGTATTTCACTAGATCATTCTGTATCTACAAGCCAAAAACTTCAAAAAGCTAAGCAGCATCAACAGCTGAAACATACTCATCCAAATTTTCCCAAAAATAGGTTTTTTTGCATTTTCTGAATGCTTCAATCATTGCAATTAGATAGCTTAGCAAATAATTTATCCTTATGTAGCAACTGGAATCCTGGAGAGAGCACAATTTCCATCCAGCTCATGATTTTTAAAAATAAAAACCCGAACTATCCACCTCACCTTATATGTCAGGTGAATAGATGCGTAGTTAATCTCTTGGAATACAGAATCTTCAGAGGTGAGCTGTTTCTTGTCTAGTAAAAGACATTTACAGAACTAGTAGCTCTAGAAGCTGCAGACTGGCCTTGATGAATTCTACATCCTGGAGAAGCAAACGTTTTTGTAAAAGGCTGCCTACATGGTGAACCTGACTTCATAATTTATGTTCACCCTGTAGCTGCTCTAAAGGGGAAAAAAACCAAACCCTTTCGCTTCTAATGTCCAATGGCTATCACAGCTCCAAGACAGCAGCTCTGAAGTGCTGCTGCTCTTGAATTCACATCTCACCTGTGAGCTACAATAGCAAATCAAGTCAGCAATGATTCCAGAGTATTCCCTTTGTAAAAGCTGATAAAATAATGTACAGGAAATAATACATTTCTAAAACCAAACAAAACCCCACAAGTAGACAGTAAAAATCTCAGAACATCAGAATGAATGTAGGAAGGCAATTTTATTGCCACTTGATTATTCTTCTAGCTCAGCTGGGCAGCATTTGACAACTACTAACATCTTGCCTAGAAAAAAAAACTCTCAGGTAGATATAATAAGCTTTGTTTAAACCAATGACCAAATATACATAATGAAGTCAGTTATTTAACAACATCCAAGTTGCTTGCTCTGGTCAAGCCCTAAGTAGCTTCATTCAGACTACTCAAGTACTTGGACACTAACAAGTGGTGCTTTGGCCTAGTTCAGCAGAAAACTGCCAGACCATAGTCACACACACACAGATAATCATCTCTTGGTTTTCCAGAAACACTCATATACCCCCAGCTAACTGCAGATGGCTTGTTAGGACAGTCTGCCAAGGCAGAAGTTCAGCAGTCAACGCTGCTCACTGCCCAGTTGGCAGCAGGCTGCTATAATGAATGATGTATCACAGAAGTGGTATCTTCAGTGTCAACTTCTGCAAGGGAAATAGGTGAAGTACTACATGAACACTTTCCAGGCCCAGTTTCTCAGCTGGAGATGTTGTATAATTCTCTCTCCAAATAGTCCAAAGAAAAAATATGCAACTGAATTGTATAAGAAATATTTAGAAAATACAGTTTTGAAATCCTTGTCATAGTACTTTGTTTGCTTAACTGCTACATCTAATACCTCTACTTTTGCTGGATTAGATTTGTCACTAAAAAATGTATCTCTTTTACGAAGTTTGTAAAGATTCCATACAAATGTAGAATCAGGTTTACTTACATTCCCAGTTTGCAGTCCCCTGTTCCTCCTTTCCAGGCTCTTACATATTTCGGATCTGCCCATAATGATATTGGATTAAAGCAACCACTTGAAAAGTAAGCACCCACAGGGCTCAGTATGACATACAGCAGGGCTTTAGATGGCTTCTTCACTCCAAGGGAAGGCTGAAAATGAGGAATATAAACAAGGCAAGTTACTGCTGAACTTCACTCCAAACATCAGCTGATGTATAATTAGCTTTGGAAACGCTGCTTTCAGAAAAACCGCAGCAGGGAGTGCTTTTACCAGACCAATGCAAAGTTCTGCAATGAAAAGGAAATATTTATATAACTTCCTCTCCTGCTGAAGTAATGTAGTCCTAATTTTACATACTGTCACCATTCACTTATGGCTTTTTCATTTATCTATATGTTAATCTTGAAGCCTGAAGCTATTTAAGAATTCAGAAATTACCTCAAAAAAACACTGTAATTCTATGAGTAGTGGCCTGTGAAGTCATCTGGGGACAGATGGAAGGATCACCACTAGCAATAACAACAGTGAAGAAACCACTGTCAGCTGTATTAGTAACGAGAATTAGCCCATACCTATTAGAACAGGAACTGCTGGGGAGTCAAGTGATGGCTCTGTGGAATGTGACCATTTGTCTATTGGAAACGGTTCACGTGGCAGGACAGGAAATAACCTGCTTGCCACACCGCCTCTGACAGATGGCTTCTCACACTTCAGGTCATCATCATCAACATTCTTTAAATGAATGAAGGTGAAAAGTCTGACATTCTGACATTGGCCAAACTCAACATTTTCTTTAGCTGTATGATTCTTAGCAAAGCTCTAGATCATATGTGTCCAACCTGCTTAGTTTTCTATTTTTGTTGCAGGTTATATAAAAAAATAAGAGAAGTTTTGCTACTTACATACATTAACTATATTATATATTTTATATGCAGCCCAAGACAATTCCTCTTCATTCATGTAGCCTAGGCAAGCCAAAAGGTTGGACACCCAAGCCTGAGTCTAGACTGATCACAAAATAGTTGAGGTTGGAATGAACCTCTGGAGGTCCTGGACTACATGCAATTCTTGGGATCTTATATGGAGCTAAATGGGCTACTTGCTATTTCCTCTCCACTCAGAGGAACTAGTCCCCTGGAAACTACAAGCTCATCCTTGGTTTCTTAGGTTAAGTCTCCACTAAAACCGCAAATGTTATTTAACTTAAATCTTCAGGACCAAAACTCTAAGCAAATACTCTGCACAAAGTACATGAAGCTAGACTCAGAGGTGGGAAGAGAAATAATAGTGTAAATATGGAACTGCTGGAAAATTCAAATAAGCCTTCCTCAGTTGTAGAGAGGGTGCTTTTGATTTCTGTCCACCTTACTTTTCCAGCAAAAGTTTTAACAGGAGAAATATTAAATAACTGAGAACTGCCTCATTCTAATACAGCTATTCAGTAGATATAATGATTACTTTTCCTAGTTGGGCTGATTTGAAAAATGTTAGCAACGAGTTTCAGCTTGGAGACAACATATGACATTGTAGAAAGACCAGTTGGCTAACTTGAAACAAAGCTAAACAGCAAAAGAATTTCCAAAACAAAACAGGAAAAAATATCAATTTTTAATATTAATACCTTACACAGTTGCTGAATGGTGATCTATGTAAAAATTTGCAACTACTTTACAGACATTAAATTAATGAAGTCCTAAAGCACATGTGAAATACATAATGCACATGTAGGCTAGATATGTACAGATACAGATATGGCAGAGAAGTGACCTGCTTAATTGGGAACCATATATTCTTTAGTATCTTTGTCCTACACTCTTCTGTTATAGCTTTCTCTCTTTCTGCTGCTAAGAAAAATCCTAAAGTTTTAATTAAAATAAACTCCCTGCTTCTAATTAATTTTATAAATACCATACACTTCACTTACACTCACATGCAGCTCACAGATCATGCTAACATCTAGCTGCTAAGAAGCCTCTGCTAAAGTGAAGTTCATCTGGATTCAAGAACAAATTAACACAAAAACTTACTGTTAGTCCTGCTAAGAGTTTCTTGCAGAAGAATCATAATTTATTGTATAGAATCTACCAAAACTGTACAGAGCAAATTTCTGTCCCCTCACTATCAGTATTTTAAAGGCATAGATTAACATTTAAAATTTAAAAAGGCATTTGTTCTTTCAGTATAAAAAATGAAGTTTATTTGAATTTTACTGTAATTGCTTAGAATAGATGATTCAAACACTTAGCTATGTGATCTGAATCAGTATGTCCACTAGGTGGTGGTGTGGTCAACATAACTTTGCTAAGTAGAGATACAGATGACTAACTCAGGTAAAAACATAAAGTAATTTGTGCCTCAAATGTAATACTGCTGCCTATCTACTGCTGTGTATTTTCCTTTATGGATGAAGGCTTTTGCCTTATGGTTAAATACACTAAATTGAAAAATTTTAAGAAAAAGTTTAAACCTCAGTTCCAATTAAAGTAGGACGGATATACAGGCTGGCAGCAGCTGAGTATGGGACCCACTCCTTTTCCACTTCCACAAGCTTCCGGATGCACTCTAACAGCTCATTCTGGTCAAAACACTGGGAAGGAAAAGCAAAAGGGAAAAATCAAATTGAAAAATACAGTCTGAACACTGACATCTTCACAGATTCGTACGTTACGTTGAACACTTCATCGGCCCATAGGTTTTTACAGGATCACAATACCTTCTTTGAATTAATTTCTTATAAGATTTAAGATCCCATAGTCTGACTCCATTCATTTTTTATATACTATCCTTAATGTTCTCCTGCTGCAACAAAGCATCCTCCCAGATTTACTGCAAAGCAAGTAAGAGTAGGAGGAAAATAACTGGCCAATATACAACTTCTAAAAGCAGCATCAAGTTCCAGCATGAACAAAAAAGAAGGCACTAAGATGTGAAAGGATTTAACTGAGGTGAAAAGTAACAGTTGTGACAGAGCAGTTTAATCAGCAGTCTGCATACAAGTACCTACAGAACAATGGCCATCCCTCAGAAAAAAGATTGTATGTATCTGAGGCACAATGGAGAAAGGAAAACACTGTTTTTAATAGAAAAAATAATTTCAAATGATTCACTGAACAGAATCTCAAAGTTTAACAGAACTATTCAAGAGTTAGTGTAGCTTATAAGTGTTACGCTACCATAAAATTTAGGAGATCTGCACTCTGAAAATAAAAATATGCTCTGACTTAAGGAGAGTAAGATGCCTTAGCTACATACTGGTAGAGTCATTCGTCTTGCTGATCGTGCCATCCTGTCCATGTTGAGGCTTGGCCGGAACAGGCGGATTTTGCCATCCACTCCACGGTAGGCCTTCATTCCTTCAAACAACTACCAAGCCAAAAAGGAGGGAAAAGAAATCAAATAGTAATTGAGACATGCTATCCCATGATGATTTGAGTAAAATTAGGACATGCCTTTTGGAAACAAAAGACCTTCACTTTCCTGCTCACAGTACTCAAAGCTTAAATGCTAACCAGTTAATCCTTGCAACACACTCCTGTGAAGCAGCATTATGATGTTTGTATCAAAAAAGACGACCTATCCATGCTTCTCATATATCTTCCTGTCAGGGGACTTACTGGTAACCTCATAATTTGGTTACCACAATTAAAATTTGTAGCATGTGTTTGACTTAACTATGCCCTCATATCTTGACTAATATCTAAGGCTGAAGTAAAATAATATTCTCTCTCATAGAAAAGTTCTGTTGCAGCTCTTAGTGTAGTTGTAGCACAATCTTGGTCACTCATTTCCCCCATAAGTCCCTATGCTGTAGAATGGGGTTTAGTTAGCATGTGAGATAGGTGCACCAGCTTTGTACTAGAGGAAGAATGCAGGTGAATGTTTTATCTGTAATATAAAGAAAACTTTGCCATAATTACCCCACCAAACTGTAGAATGTAGATGGTTAGTGCTGACAATCAATTCACCAGAAACTCATCCCAAAAGTGCCCTCCAAGTAGTAGCCAAGCAACAGCAAAAGCAACCAAATGCTCACAGAATTTCCAGAGTTCTTTGCAGTTTTAGACTGATAATTTTCAGTTTTAGTTAGAGGTTGATAACATATGTATTATATAATTTCACATTAATACATACCTATATATAAGTATTACTTAGATTTAGTATTAAAGGGTCATTCACCCTTACAAATTTTAGACTCTTAGAGTTTATTTTCTAAAGCATTTCTTTGTATAGTAAATTCCATTGTAAGTTCCATAAATTTAACCTCATCGCTTCTATTCTTTTGTTTCCCAAAAAATAGCTGGAAATATATTCTATGTGGTTGGAAGACTACATATGTCAGTTTTTGATTCTGGAAAAAGAATTCTGTATTTGTGCATAAGTACTTTTAATACAGCACTCATGGCTTCCTGATTACCAAATTCTACAACATTTTCCCATAAGGATCAGTGAAATGCAGTGTTCAGAACGCTTCTGTATGGTCCCATGACAGAGTTAGGTCTTTCCACATGACAAATTTTAATTGGTTTGTAACTGGGTTACAGGAATCCTGGCAATATTCCTTAGGTACATACAGTTATGCAGCAGAACTAGAATTAGAACCCAGAACTTTTTGCCTTCAGAATGTATCTTTTTCCTAAGGCAATGCCAACCTTACTAAAAGTTTTGTACATTGTTTTGAAAATTAAACAGTTTCTAAGATTGCAGCTACAAGAAAAATAATAAAATAAAATAGAACAAACATCTATCCTTAGTAAGCAATGGTATAGCTGGTGTAATGGTTGATACCTTGATATGATTTTTATTGTGTCATTAAGAAATACCACATTTCTGTAATGCTACAGAACAGTTGTTTCCCCCCACCCTTCTCCCAAAGGCAATTACAGAATTTTTAATGAAAGGGAAAAGGAAGGAATGTTACTCCTAAGATCTGATCAATGGTATGAGAGAAATAAGAATTACTTCATTACTGAAACACGAAGTCTTCTCAAGCTGTTAAATCTTTCGTTCCAAAAAGTTTTAACCTTCCAGAGCTCAGAAAAACTTCTCACTCATTACAAAGGGAGACAGTGATGTGTTCCATAAATGCCCAACTTGAATAAAAGCAACTGCTATGGTTGCTTGATGATTGATTACTACAGTAGTGTGCAAACAATACTGTCTGACATCTGTACATCACAAGAGCTGGATCTGAAGTTCAGCAGATCCAGTCTATCACACTGCATCATGAAGGGCAAGGAAAAAGGGGAGGGAATGCCAAATTCATCATTTTTATTATACCCACTGCGTATTCATTGAGCCACAGCATTGGCACCAGATTCTCCTCTGTCTGTCCTCTTGTCTAGAGGAAACGTGATGCAGTAAGGGTAAAAGAATAAAAAAATGGAAAAAAATAAGAGCATATTCATATTAGCAATGATTTCAAACTGGGCCAGAGGCCAAGCATTAAAGTAATATGCTACTAAGAGTGAAATATAGATTTGGGACTCCAGCGTGGTTTCTTGCTCCTTGGGCAGATAGAGAGCTGCAGCATTAATGACAGGGGCCTATTATAATTGACACAGGACTTTTGGAGGCTTGGTGACTAGGTGGGAAAAAACAGCAAACACAAAAAACAGTGATGGTAGGAGCTCAAGGACAAGAAGGGAAACACTTGATCCTTCCCTTTCATTAGTGTTTTTTTTTTTTAAAAAAAAAGGAAAGAGAAAATAATAAAAGATGCATAAGCACCTCCACTAACATCAGTGGAGAGACTCCCACCTACCCATAGGAGGGAGGAGAAGCAGGCTTCCATTTCTACTCTATACTCACAGGTAGTTCAGTGTGCCCTAGCAAGGCTCTCACATAGACGTGAGTATAGCCGAAGCTGCTCTGGAGACACAAAAGGCAGCTTTAGACAGTAAGCAGCTAAGCACGGAAACTATTAACCACGCTGGTTTCCGACTTAACATTTCACTTTCCGAAGTTTCTTGTTGGATATTTTGTGCTTGAATATACCTGGATATGCTGAATGTCTCAGATCTTGTCTGGAGCTCTCCAGACCTGTTTGGAAATGAACATCTGTCTAGTCTATCCTGCAATCCAAGCCATGGACATTCAAAACAGCTTAAAATAAGTTTCACAAAGTGCACATTCAGTCCCCAGATTAAAGCTGCTCTTAGAATCTCACACAGTTTTATCCAGGGCTTCACTAAGTTACATCAGTGACAGCAGCTGGACTGATCCACTGTCAGTGAGACAGAATGCCTTGTCAAATGAATTTGCCATCATGCAAGAGAGGGCTCACCTTCAAAGAGGCTATGAAGTTAAGTGAGCTGGAATCCACATGCAAGAGCCAAATCTGAATTTTACCAACATAAACATAATCCTGTCATAAATATGGGGAATATTCTGGAAGGACAGCAGCTAACAGCTCAAAATGTACCTGGATACTAAGGCACTAACTGTCCATGTATTACAAAGCTATGGTTTCAGAAGCTAATAAAACAACATAGAGGTTTCCAAATGGACTCAGTACTCACTTCAGTAGCATAATGCAAAGATGAACAGGCTGGATGCAAGGACAGGTTCTGAAGCGGTTTAATACAAGGCTTCTCCCATCCTGAAGCTGAGGACCATTCAATTGTCAGCATATTATCAGTGAATACAGTTCCAAATACCAAACCATTGGGGTCTGGTTTTTCCTTGAAAGTCGTAGCTGGGGTGATAATCAAGTCTGAAGCCTGGAAGAAGATGAAAACAAAATGTATACAAAATAATTAAATCAGACTTACTTAAAAATGAACGCACACCAGTGAACATGGACAAATACAATCTTTCATTTGCAAATATATTAACTGATAGAACTGTGAACGGTGGCTACCTCTAGGTAACTGGTAAAGTATTTGAACTGTTTATACAAATATAGAGTCCTGCTTAGACACAAACAGATCATCAGAACCTAATCCCCCTCATAACAAAGCAGGTATGTTACACGGATTTTTCTCTAATGCGTAAAACCAGTGTGAGATCAGTCAGCAGATTACTTGGGTCATGCTAGCTTCTTCATCACATTTGTATTTTTCTAGAAAGAAGGCTGTATGTTTTCCTGCAGGAACAGTAGCGACTTTCCCTTGCAAGCCATGACTAGCTGCAGAAATATAACATAGATTTTTGTAACTGGTTTTGGAGGGGAGAGAGGTAATGCTTTTTGTAGAAGCTTGGACAGTGTTAGTCATTGTAAAGAACAACACGGGAAGAAGGAAAGCAAGATCTCTGACAAGTCACTCCCCCTCATACACACAGAGGGGTAAAACAACTGGAGAAGGCTATGAAGTAGACAGAGTTTTATGCACTTTCTCCCTTCTCATTTCCTAAGTATCTGAACATTTAAGCTGTTCTGGCCAGAGCATGAAGAAGAATTCAAGAAACAATCCCATTCAAAGCTCCATTTTCTTTCCTAACATGACTCAGAAAGCATTGCAGACCCCCGCAGGAAACCTTACTCTTTCGTGCTCATATAGAATAGACCAGAATGCAAGTACACCAGATTCTAGTTCAAGTACTTGCATGAGCACTAAAAAAGAGGATCTGCCAGAGATACCACTAATTTTGACTTTTCAGAGCCAGCACACATTTTACAAAATGCAAAAAGATTAGTCTCAAGCTTTTGATAAAGAACACACACACTCGTCTCTGTAAACAACCTGATTTTCAAGAGGTCTTTAATGAACAGTGCCCTGTTTCTTATTGGCAGTATTTGTTGCTGTTGTTCTCCCTAATAGCTTAGATGTGAAATTAACTTAGAGCTGGAGCACATGAGTAACTAAAAGCTTGTTTCAAACAATCTCCAATTACAGGACTTTTCTGGATATTGCAGTGCACTAGCCTGGCTGAACATTAACTGAGGAAAAAACAATTACTCTTAAAACTCTTGAGAGTACCCTTTATCCTGCAGACGATGAATGCTCCAATAGGAGAAGCAGTAAATAATGATGCTTTGAAAACAAAACAACCCCTTTTTATGCACTTTGAAAAAAATATCGCAGAAGAGTGTGAATGAAAATTAAAGCCACAAAGGAGTGTTTGCAGTTTTACACAGTGTAATTCTGTGTTCAGGAAAACACTTAAGCAGGAGTAGGTTGTCCACGGGGCTTAAGCAAGGACATAGAAAACAATTACCTCCTTGGCTTTATCTCAGGACAGAGATGCTTGAATCTAGGCCTCTAAAGAATTCATACTGCCAGTGATATTAACAGCACTCCCTCAAGTCAAGGCTTCTGTCTAAGCTCAGGTCACTTTCATTAAGGTGATTATCTTTACACTGAACTGGTCTGGGGATGGGAATTAATCATATGCAGTCTTGACCCTTTACAAATCCCATGTGCTGATTTCTGCCACAGTTTGTCTCATCTTTAGTTGTGGCACCACAGCTAGTTGTAAGGCAGCTCTTTATACAGCTTGTTAAGCTTAACTGTGTTAACAAATATCCTTTAAGCACAATGAAGGATTTTAATGTGGCTCTTCTAACAGGCCCACAAGCACACACACAGGGAACGGCAAGCTGCAGCCACAAGCAAAAACATCCTCCTGTGGGTGCATTTGGTATTTATTTGACCCAGTTTTGTCACCAAAGATATTCCTCCAGCTTCACAGACCTGGAGTTCAAAAGATCCTTGGAAAAAGACTCTGTTGTGTGGGCGATAATTTAATAAAATCATGTCAACCAATCAAAATCAAACCAGTGAGGGTGGGGATGGTTCGAGAGCCCATCCTTAGGAGTATCCCTTCCTTGTACAGTGTGGTCTCAGCACAAAGCACTGCCAGGGCCCTCAGCCACCTTAAAGTCCCTGAGCAATATGGCTCCTACATAACCCCTCACCTGCCTGACAGACCCCCTCGGCTTAACTTGCCCTAAAGGAAACATTTCCTGTTGCTCTTCAAGCAGCACCAGTTAGAGGAAAAATGGACTCACAAAAGAACCCACATAAAGAGAGCAGAGCACAGCCAGGTGACTAATACAGGAATACTGATTAAAGCATTGACGCCTGTTACTTTTACTTCATTAAAAAATTATCACTGAACCACCGTGGTATCACCAATGACATTTACAAATAACAATTTATTTATTAGTTTTGTCAACATTCCCCCAGCCCTTAAAGCAGCATTAAGGCTACATTAGGGATTGGCATTAACAACCATGCAGAAATCCATTGTTAGTACTGCCAATACACATGGCAATTTTCTACTAGGTTTGTGTTTTACTTGCTTTGTTTATCAGCACTTTAAGATGCTGTTGTCTAATAAAGCCATTAAAGTGGAAGCAAAACTGGTAAATGCTGGGACAAAAAGAAAAACGGAGATAAAGAAACAGATATGGCACGCACACTATGAAGTACAGCTCTTTAGCCTTGTTGCTTGAAGTTGAACACCAAGGACTGAGTTTTAGCCCTGCAGTCCCTCCAAGTGGCAGCAGTACAGCACCTACAGCCTAGGTTCAGCTCTGGGCACTCCTGAAGGACATAGGAGTGCCCATGGCAGGCAAAAGTGGACTGGGAAAAGCCAGCTGAATATCATTGTTTTTCATGGCTTCTATAACAATGCTACACCTTCAGTAGCCACTATCTTCACCGTTTGCACTTTTCAGAATAGCCTCTTATCTGAGAGCCTCTTATCTTATCTACCTCTTATCCCCCCTCTACTCTGCCCTGGTGAGGCCTCACCTGGAGTGTTGTGTCCAGTTCTGGGCTCTGCGGTACAAAAAAGGAAGGGATCTCCTCGAAAGAGTCCAGTGGAGGGCCACAAAGATGATAAAGGGCCTAGAACATCTCTTATGAGGAAAGGCTGAGCGACCTGGGTCTGTTCAGCCTTGAAAAAAGAAGACTCAGAGGGGATCTGATCAACACCTGTAAATACCTAAGGTGTGGGAGACAAAGGGGCAAGGCCAGACGGTGGTGCGTGGTGACAGGATTAGGGCAAATGGCCACAAACTGAAGCATAGGAAGTTTCACACAAATGTGTGTAAGAACTTCTTCACAGTAAGGGTGATGGAGCACTGAACAGGCTGCCCAGAGAGGCTGTGGAGTCTCCTTCTCTGGAGACGTTCAAGACCCGCCTGGACGCCTACCTGTGCAACCTGGTCTAGGGAGCCTGCTTTGGCACGGACGTTGGACTAGATGATCTATAGAGGTCCCAACCCCTACAATTCTGTGATTCTTTGAGAAGCACCTGCTGATTCCAACATGACTTCCAGAGCAAAGCTTTACCCAGCCCAAACAGTGAAGATGTATTGTGACCTCCTGAAACTAAAATTCATCATTTGATCAAAACAGAGCTTGTAAATTATGAGCTATGTCAAATTAAAAGTGACATGCTGATCAGTATCAATTTTAACCAAAGCTGGAGCAAGATATTCTTGTGCCCATAGCCAAGATGTCACTTTAGTGTTCACCCTATCCAGCTTCTGCAATAGGCATCAGCGGATTTGGAGCTGACAGCAGCCTCTGGACAGTCCAGAGCTGTTACTCCCATGACTAAACTCTACCTTTCTTACCCTACAGAAATGTCCAGGGTGAGCGAGTGTTTATTTCATTCTACTCCTTCCCAAATGTCATTAGGTATGGCTGTTTTCACCACACTGAAACTACTAAACCATAAGCAGTATACTGAGGAGCTGTAACGGGGAATTCATTTCACATACTTGAACTATCAAAGTGCTGTTCTGGGCCAAATATTTCTGTCATTTACTTGAGTACAAACAGAACTAGCAGCCTCAGCTGTAATACAGCTTACAAGTTACCTAACCCTAACAGCAAGTTTCAGCAGACATCCTCAAAAGACACCATGAGACTGACTGTAATCTCTCATGAAACAGGTAACCTTCCTGACTGCTAGTCAAAGTGATTCATTCCAGATCACAAAGCAACTAATTAAATTATTAATTAGTTATGCTGAATTTTTAAGCATATCTTAGGAAAGATTAGGGCCTTCTGATGCACTAACAGATATGGAAGCACAGACAAAATTGAGTAACTTGTTTTGGCTTTGCACTTGCAAACACTGAAATGTTGTTGCTGTCAAGGAGATTTTGAGGAAGAGATTACAAAAGAACACAAGGAGTTACTGTAGAGGAGAGAGACAACAAAGTGTAGCTGGAGGAGCTGAGCAGAACCAGGCTGGGACAAAACAGGATGGTTTTGAGAAGAAGGGCACCAGAGCTGAGGATGTTCTTTTCCTGCCCTTCAGCCTTCTGGCTGCTGCACCTTCATCACTGCCTTTGGACCCTTCCCAAGACACACGCCTCTGCTTCAAGAATCCATTCTTCCAGCCGGAAGAGCTACTTTCCTCCCTCAACACCTTCTGCCTGTCCACCTTAACACGAGGCTCCCTCTGTGTGTGGCAGGCTAAGGAGAGGAGAGGTTTGCACTGCACAGAGCAGCAGTACTGGGGAAGCAGCAAGTAAGAGGTGGGAAAAGGTCATAAGGACTGTGCATCTTTTTAGGATAGCCAGTTATTTTCTCCTCCACTGGGACAAAACAAACACTAATTTGTTTGCCTGTTCCTAAATTTTGCCTTAGAAATAGAAATACTGAATACTGCTCTAGTGGATGCAACCTCCTCTTGCAGTTATTTTTGTCTCATTTGTCTGACTTACTATCTCTCAGCTCTATCCACTAATCACTAGCAGACACCACAGCAGCACAGTGAACTTAAGCAAAAAAAAAAAAAAAAAAAGAGCGATTTCTGTGTTGACCTTGGGCAAACCACTGGCCTTGCCTTTGTTTATTTTCTCATGTCGCCTTCTTTAGAAAAGACTGTTTTCAGGGGCAGAGACCATCACTTTCTGTATAGAGCTAAGATCAGTATGACTATGATCACAGTAATAAAGTCTACAGTAGAAACAATAAGATCAATAAGGATTATATTAACTCTAATCAGAGTAAGACAGTTAAATAAGTTCTTAGAAATTTATTACTAGTTTACAAGTATAAAAAGTAAAATAAGCTATCCTATAATCCCTTTACTGTCATTACTATTTTAAACTTACATCAGAGCCTGAGGCTTAAAAAAGGAAATAATGCCAAGCAAGAAGAAAATTCTAATTTTCCTGTTATAAAAAGAAAGGGAGGGAGAGAGAGAGAAGTAGAAAAAAACAAAATATTATAAAGTATATTCTGCAGCCACAGGGAGAATACCCAGAAATTTTTCAACATAAGGCTTCCATGAAATTTCATTTGGGAATATTTGTTAGCACATGTAATTGGACTAGGGCCTGGAAACATTGCATCAGGTTGACAGTACACTGGGCAATAAAAAACAGAACAAGTGACAAACCAAAAGGGAGGGAAGGCTCTGAATCACTTGTGAATCAATCATGGAAGCAACCGAAAATATGGCTAGAAGGACTTTGTCTAGCTTTCTCTAGATGTCATCCTTTGCGAGACACGTATCTAAACTATTCATAAGAGATATTTATCAAATATTTGTCAAACCAAAGGATGAACTTCTGCTGCACCCCACAAGCAACAGAAAGAAAGGGAGAGGGAACAGCACATTGCTGACTTCTTTAACCTCTGCCCTCCCCTGATGGATGCTCCATCTTTGATGCAGAAATGTTTGATTTGATTTGCAATAGTAGGTAGGCAGCAGGAAAAACTATGTCTAGCTCTAATGAGGTAACAGATATGTGGTTGCAAATGACTTAAACTTCTCGCCTTGGAGGATGAAGAGCAAAAGCAGCGCAGCTCAAAATGCAATCTGAAGCTCCCGCAATGCACCAGAAGTGAAATAAAAGTGCTGGAAAGCTACAGTCAGGCTAGCTTGTAGAGAAGGCGCAAAAAAAAAAAAGGCTTGCTCTACAAAACACTCAAGCACATGGATACAGCAAAACACAATTGATTTCAATGGCACTAATTAAATTTTGAATTTTTCCATATTTACTCAAATGTTGCCCAGAACCAACTTCCCTTGATCTGATTTGGAGCTCATTTAAACTAATCAAGACCCGTTCCTCCACCTTTGTAGAAGTTCGGATTGTAAGGGAGGCAAAACTACCTGAATCTTCACAGGCTCACCCATTTCTATTCCTCTGGGTAACTTAAATGGACTGGTAATCATTTCTTGGTTTATTTTTTGTTGTTGTTGATCATTCATTGTGTTTTTTTGTTACAATCTGTGTCCCTTGCTCATCAGTTTGTTCTCTAGTGATATAAGTTTCAGAAGACAACTATTTTTAAAGAAAGATAAGAATTGAAATTTCTGCAGATCATAAGGAAATCTGCTTGATATCAAGGTAATCTTAAGGAAAGCCTGTATTTGATTTTAACTGGGTCTATCTCCTCTACTGCAGCTAATGGCATTTTCGGATCTACTAAAAACACAGTCATCTAGTATCTCATTTTTCAAAGCATTACATAGAACATTTAAAATACGACTAGCACCTAAAAAGTAAACCACAATGTTGAAAAGACCTTTAAATGCAGTAACAAAAACTAGACAGTGATGCATGATTACTATTATTGCTATTAACTACTACTGTTTACAAATAGTTGTCAGTTGAGAGGAAGGAAGTATGACTGGGCTTTACTGCAGTCTAGACTGAAAAACCACTTGCTGCAGCTCACTGCTACTGCTGGTCAGCTTAGTTACATAAAAATCCTCTTTGGCACTTACAGCACTTCATGTCTGCAATGTAGATATCCCTGAGCTCTTGCTCAGAAAGAAGCAATTCCATATAGAATGGTAAGTGAAATCACAGACAGCAATTCTATAATAACCAAATTCCTCCCACAGGAAGTCCTCTCAGATTCATATTCAAACATTTCCACAAATACAAGACTAGGGCCCTTTCCTACTAAAGGAGCACATTAACTACTTAACACCATTCATGTTATTTACTATTAGTATATACTGCTCCTTCTCAAAACCTCTGGCAGTTTGGTTAACATTATTGCTGGTGCTGTGCTTCTGCTTGCTTACAACTGCTGTATTTCTGCACTGTAGCATAAACACAATGTTCCATTTTTAGAACGTTTGCCTAGAAGAAAGTTTGAGCCTAACACAAGCTGAGGCCTGCGACATATAACTGGAATAGCAAGGTCTCTGATATTTCACTAATACCACAGTTTTGTATAGCAATGCAGTATTTTCCATGTTTGAGTAATGCTGCATGAAAAATATAGAAGTAAATTTCGGTGCACAAAAATTAGAGATGCTGCTGTTCCTGGGTTCTGGAAATACTGTAATTTCTATTCACACAATGAAACTGAAACAAAAAGTGAAATTTTTTTTTTTTATTATTTATGTATTTATTATTTTTAGTATGTATTTTTATTATTTTTAAGAAGCCTTATTGATGGAAGAAATGAATTGCAAACCTAAATTTCAGACAAAGAAGTTGAAAATATTTGGTCTAAGTAACCTGGGCACTCACAAACATGTTATGTGGATAGCCAAGAATAGAATCATAATCTCACATGCCCAAGTAATGGGCAGTTACAATTAAATCTTCTTACCCTCAGTTTAATGAGATTGCAAACATGCAGGGAGCTGGATTTATGGAATGAAGGTGTTCAGAATTTTCCACAGAATATCCCAAGCTGAAAAGGAACTACACGGATCATTTCCTCTGGAATTTCAAAAAAACCCTTTTGGGAATAGAAAAGACTTTCATGGCTCAGTCTCTCACACAGAGATAAAAGGAATAATTTTAAAATACCAGCTAACCATACCTGCCTTTTTCTCTTACTCCACCTCTCTCATGCTGGTAGGCAGAAGGTAACTTTTATAATTTGCCATGAATTTCACAGCTTGATCTGCCACAGAAACTGCCATGTTTTGCTAATTCATTCAATTCAGTACTTTCCTAGAAACAGATACTATACATGAGATTAAGAAAAATTCTTTCAGCCCTGTAGGCCATTAGTTCATGAGAGTTAGATTATGGGGATGATTTCAGAAGCAAGCAGAAAGGCCAATGGAGTCCTATAAAAAAGAAAAAACAAAAACTAAATTCTCTTCCTAAATCTCGGTTTCTGTCCATGTGTGTTCAACAATATAAACAATGTCAGACCTGGGGACTTCACACAACAATGAGATTTGGGGAAAATTAAGAATTCTTGGAAATGAGTACAGACAACACAGATTGTACACATTTCATAGTTATATAGTTTCTGTTGGGAATCCCTGCTAAAGTTTTGCATTTTAAAAATAATTCTTCACATTGGGAAAAACAAGTACAGAAAAAGATACAAACCAAAAGAATTATCCAAGAACCTTGCACAATCTCTGTGCTCTTAAGCTGCTACTTAGAAGAAGATAAAGCATCAGTTTCTTTGTGCCATAAGTTAACTGAGCAAAACTGTCCTCTGGCTGTTTTTCTAGCATTTTTTTTTTTATCTTTGCTAAAAGCTCCTGTTATTTGTTGAAGACAATTAGCTTTATTTGCAAATCCTACAACTTCAGATAACGGAAATATCCGTTTCTCTATTACAGCTTAGAAAACCTATTTGCTTTTGCCTGTAGTGATTAGGGGGCCATTACACATCTGAAGACAAATACAAAACTACTTCATGCCACCGAGCCAAAACTGAATAAAGCTGTGGCAGATGCCAAATGCTGCCGTAGTGATGGGGTCCCCCATGGCAAAAGAAACCTAACTGCAGACTGCTGGGAAATCATCCCTCAGCCTATCACGAAAAAATCATGGTGAATTATACTTGCCATTGCCCAGCAGCATTTCTTGGCTACTATGGTGACACTATCTACTGCTACTACTGGATGATAATAAGCTTGACTTAGAAAAATCAATCTGCCTAAAAGAGACATCAGCAATGCTGACCAAAATTAGTGCATCCTCCACCTGTGCACACAGTCAGTGCTGGCCAGCTACTATCAGTAAAATTCATACGGCTTTGTGCAATGCCTGTGTGGATGCAGAATGTCAGGAACCATCTGGTACTCAATCTTCTCTCTGCTGTAGCTGGTTTCCTGCTTGGAAGGTAAAAGTTAAGGACATATATTTGATTGTAAATCTCCAGAAGAAATTCTGCAGCATGTATATCCTCTGCTAGGGTGCATAAGCAAGCAATATTAAGAAACCACAGTCTAATATTATTACACTCCAATTGTTTTGATCCAGCACATGAAAAAAGACAAACATTATTTCCAGTGATGGAAAGCTAAGTCAGATAAGTCAGTCTCCCTTGAGAACAAGGGAGAGAGGAAGAGAAATGGAAATATATACAGCATGTAAAAGTGCTTTATATTTGTTAGCCTTATACATGATCGGCTAACTACAATGCATGTAGGTCTTCATTCCAAAAACATTTCAGCATTCCCTTGATCCATACACTCATTTAAAATAGAAACAAGAGAATAAAAGTGCTACGTTCTTCCTAACCTCTTCAAGAAGCGAAACTCTTATGACATCCCAGTGTTATGCCATCTTGACACAGTCAATTAGTTCAGAATTTATATAGTTGTTTCATAACACTAGACAATTTTACATTTTATATTTGTAATCGCTGCATTAGAAGGGAAGGAAGAAAAACTGGCAGAGAAACATCTTTCTTTAAAAAACAACAGCCTTGGAGAATTGTTTATTCCTTATTTGTCAGCAACATTTTCACAAAGGCAATATTTTTCTAAAAAAAGCTCGACTGCTTGGTATGTCAGAATGGATGGGTCACTCTTATTTCCAGAATAAGGAACCGTTATATTTGGCAGGAGTTACAGGCACACTTGAGTTTCAACGGTATAATCACAGCAGTGAATCATAATAAATAATGAAGTCTCATTAATACAAACATAGGAAATGCTGTTGTTAGGGAGGTTTTCCACTGAAATACAGTTTTGAAAATAAGGATATCTTCCTCAGCAGGAAAAAAAAAAAATGTTTCCAACTCTTTCTAACATATACTACATAACAAGAAATGCTGCATAATGCAGTAATATATAACCTAAATCTTAACTGCATAGATTAGTCCTGTAATATGACTTTATTTACAATTTTAATATATTTCCAGAGGAAGATACAGACTTTATCTTCAGTGCTATTACATTATTTGTCAAGAACGGGAAACAAGGCAGAGAAACGGAATCAGCAATGTTTTGCACAGAGCCAGCCAAGCTCACAGTGATTTGATGCAAAGGCTACGTGTTTCAAAACATGCAGCTGAAGGTCCTGTTACAAGGAACAGCCACATCTGTGTTAAGAGCCCTGTAAAAAAAAAAAAATCAACAAACCTAAAACTTTAATTGGCAGTCTCTGCCTTCTCTGGAATTACATTTTCATTTTCTTCATATTTCAGAGGTGAAATATATTACGGCTTTAGACCTCTGTGGAAAAAACTGTCAAAGATTTTGGTTATTTATTTGTAGGCTGTACCTATAGCAAGGAAATAATCTTTATGCTGTAAATTGTACAGTACTTAGCACAACAGCTAGGTCACAGCGTGGGCTCTAAAACATCACAGCAATGCAAGGAATAAATACTAAGACATACATCATTACAGCAAATTTACTCTATCTACTGTCCTGCATAGTATGACATCAGCATAGCACTGTTCTCAGCCTAGCAAGTCCAAGATCTCAGCAGGGATTATTTGAGCCCAGCACTGTCCTGGCTGGCACACAGAGCTTCAGTCTGCCACGGACTTGCATCCCACTGGCATGGAGCCTGGGACTGGCTCTGTCTGCAGGGACTGTGCAGGAACGCTTGTAGTTACTTGGAGTGGCATGAGGAGCCATTCATTCACTCACAGAAACTCCACTTACACATATTTCCTTCCACTACCACAGCTCTTAAGATTAGCAAATCAATCCAGATCCACTCACGAAGTACAGCTACTTCATTCTGCTTTGGCACAGCCAGTATTCCCTGGAAGGTCTGCGCCATTTTGCTTTTAAAAATTAGAAGAACTGATCTGCACCATTAAGATGTTCAACTAATTTTACATTGCTTCAGATAATCAAAACAAGGAAAGACAGAATACATAGTACCTCCTTACAGTATTTCAAAAAGAAAAGGCATTCCATGGCAGTTGCATAAAAACAAAAATTATCTTTCCTTTGTGTAGGGATCAACAACATGAGGGAAAGAAAAGGCAACCATAGATGCCTTCGGTATTATGAATTCAAAATCAGAGCTAATACACACATTAAGAGAAAGCAAATTAGAATGAGTGTGGAAACACAGCATTGTGTTACTCATACAACATTCCCTGTCTTATGATAGTACAATGAGAAGAATGAATGCATTTACGACCTTACCAAATTTTGAATCATCAACATGAAGTGCCTTAGAAATAGCTGTTTCAAGGGACTACTGAACACAAAATGACATACAATAGCAAAACCAGATTATGTGCATTTCTTGGTTCAACATTCTGAAATACATTCAGTGATACAGAGGATGACTACACATTCAGTTAAGGCCTTCAGATGCCCCTCCCAGAAGTGCTCACAACGCACAAAAATTGCAAGCATAACTTTTCAGATTTCAGTCACTAACCACTGCCAGTTTGTGAATGTATTTTCACATGTACTTATATATGTGAAAGGAGAGAGGAAGATTTCACTCTAGTGAAAGGAAGGAGCTGGGTAGGTAAGTCCTGGAGATTTAATGTTCTCTACAATACAGGAAACTGTAGCATAGACACTATTTCCTTCAGCATTTTTTATCTGTTCCAAGATCATTGGTCATATGTCAACTCTAATATGTAAGTATCTTGTAAAGCACAGAGCAGTCCAGATTAGACTTTTAACTAGAAAAGCGAGTCAACCTAAGGTATTATAGTCACAGTTAATACAAACAAAGCCAGTTCTGACCTACTGACTTGATAGAAGTCCATAAGAATTGAAAACGGCAATCCACTAGCATAGGAACTCACTGCTCCCTAGATCCTGTATGTTACATTCCTTCCTTCCTTCCCAGTATATAGGGACACTCTGAGTCCATCTTTTCAAGCCAGATAGAAACTACAGTAAAAGTCAAAGGAGCTCACTCTACATAAAAAGCATAGCACTGCATTCTAAAAAGAAATGAGGGGTAATCTGGCATTCCAACACTGGCATCATCCACTTTAAATAGTATGTTCTATGTAAGCATAAAACAAAACCATACCCTGTTAACTGTATTTCCATTCCCACAAACTTGGATTATCTAAGTTACTGGCACAAAATTGCAACTTTCTTTAGCACAGTCAGCCTCATGGGCCAACATGATTCTTTTGAAATATCAGTATGTATAGTTTAAGTTGTAAACGACCTTCTTTCCCAGATGTGCTTGTGAAATTCCCTAGAATTAATCCAGGCTATTTTATTTGTTATTGCCTAGTGTTATTTCTCCTTTATAAATAAAGTTTTTCTTCATAATCCGATATTGAAGTTAAAGAGTCTGCAAATAATTATGTATGACACTGTAATCAGCCGCAATATTCCCTAACTTTCACACACACACGCTCTGAGGTACAATATTTTCTGAAAAACTGTACCCCTTTCTGGTGACAGCAGCTAATCTGCAGAAACACAGCCAGAAGGCAGGAACGGACTTACAAATTAGACTTCAGCCTAGGCCAGCTGTTTTTCTAGCTTTATTCCCTTTATGACCATCTGTCCCACCTGCTAGTATATATTTCCCCCTCACACAGAATAAAATGATTTGCCATGCTGGCTAACATACAAGTATAGATGGAAAATAAACTGGATTAAATCCAACTTCGTGCCATTCAATACTTGGAGCTTTGGTAGGGGACCGGCTTGACTGCCAGTAAAATTTAAATCTGCCTCAAGCCTACTTTAATTTATGCCCACTTCACCTATGACCCAAACACTACCAGACATCGTTGCCACTCTGTCTGTGCTCCTTCTGAACTATGCCAACCATTGAGAAGAAACAGTATAGTTACACAAGACTCTCCTTTCTGTTAAGAAACTTTTGTCTTTTCAATACACTAGCACACTCTACTGAATGAATCTACTGAGATCTATCTTGTCTGTTTGTTAAAGGCAAATCCACAAAATTCTGCACTCCATACAGGTGCAATCTTGGAATTTCAAAACTGGATATATGCCTGTTTATGTTAACACTTTCCAAAGCAGATATCTGGGCTAAAAAGTCATCCTAAAACATCGATCTTGTGCAGAATTGCCAGAGAGACTCAATACAAAGAAATGAGGAAGCAAAGTACAGGGAAGGGTAGAGAATAGAGGAAAAAAATTAGATGGCATGTTGCTGCGTGCCCAAATCCTGCAGCCATGGGCTCTCAAGATTTCTTTGCCGTTTTCAATGAGATTAGCATCAGAATAGAATCACAGAATCATAGAATCATCATAGAATCCAGTCCAACCATCCACCTATCACCAATAGTTCTCTCTAAACCATATTCCTCAACACAATGTCTAAATGTTCCTTAAATACCTCCAGGGTCAGTGACTCCACCACCTCCCTGGGCAGCCCATTCCAGCACCTGACCACTCCTTCAGGGAAGAAGTATTTCCTAACGTCCAGTCCGAACTTCCCCTGGCGCAACTTGAAGTCATTCCCTCTAGTCCTGTCACTAGTTACAAGAGAGAAGAGGCCTTATCAAGGAAGCCAACACATATTCTGCAGCATTTATTTTCCATCCATGGTTAAAGCATGACAGCTAAAAGGGAAATAACTACTTAAGCGTAATTCAGAAGACTACACAGCACTAATGCTGCCCAAAAAATCAGGAAGAACATGACAGTTACAAAGCGTATCATCAGAATTTCATCTCATGTACTGCTGACAATAACAGGAATAACAGGAAAGGAACTGCTGAAAAAGCACAAGTGAGGTCAACAGTATTGGAGTGTTATTTTTGAACACATACAAAAGATAGATGAGGCTTTTAAAAGACTGTAGAGCAGACAAAGCAAGAGGATGAAAAAATTACACGTGTGATGCAAGGAATAAAGACAAGAGAAGTATAAACGAGAGGAGATAATAAAAAGGAATAAGAGCAGAACGTAGAATTCAGAAGGCCGCATGCTGAGGTTTTGTTGCCAACAGAAAATTATAAGTTGACATCTGTGTCCATACACTGTCTAAAATTAATTATTAGTTAATAGCACTACATTCAGTAAGGAGGCAAAGGAAAAGCATACTATCTTAACTGAACTCAGTTTTAAGCATAAGATTAAAGAAAAAAAGAGATTCAATTTCATGTCAGCTCCTGGAAGCTGCTCAGCATTCCTTATTGTCATAGCACTGTTTGCTAGTTGAGTGCTGAAAACATGCCAGAGCTGTGGTGTGCTTTACCATCCTTCTGAGATCCTTAGTTCTGCAATTCTGAGACTAGATGGAAAAAAACTGCTTTTGAAAACCGTTTATAACATCAAAGTTTAACAAATAATAAAGTGTTACACAGACTTTGTCTGGAAAAAAAAAAGCCAACAACTTAATGGGAGAAAATCAATCTTGATTTATGTTGCTTTTGAAGCAGACAAGTTAAAAAAAAAACACATACAGTATTCTAATTTTGCTTAATGACTACTAATTTTTTTAGCTAGCGCTTGGAATGCAACAAATTAAAGATCTTCTTGTAACTTTCTTTGTTTCTTCATTGAAAACATTTTCAGCCAATTCAACTTAGAGAATTTCTTACAGAATTATAATGTTCAAACATCCCAACAGCTAAGAACACCTGCAAAACAGTCACTACAGCGTTGCGGATGCTGTCTGACACCATCAACTAAAATCCTCCAAGCACTCATCTTTTAGCAAACAACGTACCTTGAAAGATTCAGTCACATGCTTTGTTGCTTCCTCTGAACATCCTCCAGCCATGCAATTGTTCTGACAGCCCTAGAAAGAATACAAATAAAATTCAATGTGGGTTGCAGAAAGGTTGATACACATTCAGTTAATTCTTTTAGAGAGAGACTACTGAATGAGGCATCAGAAAATATATTACCAAGATGATTCTTTGTAGTTTCTTAGCATGATTTTCCATCTTCTAGGTTTACAGTTTTACTTCAGTTGCATTATTTTGTGTAGCTGTATTTCAGAGTTTCAGTAGGAGTCAGAACATCTTAGATTAGATTGTTAATTTGAAGTGCAGTAAGGCTGTGGACAAGATAATGCATCTTTCATTCAAAGCTGAGTAAATGCATTGTGTTTTTACACAGTTTTGTCAGATGCCATTGCCTCTACTGAAGTATCCATCCCAAAAGATTTGGTTTTGCTTTTTCTTAGAAAAACCTGACTAGGAGAATGGAAGAGAGAGCAAACAGATTTTATTAAATGAAGGCAGTGATAAGGAAAGCTCATCTATAAAAATACATAATCAAAGTATTTTGAATTATCTATTACATTGAACTTCACGGTTCTGCCACTGATCATATTAAAAAAATCCCACAATAAAAGGAGTGACAGTTGTTCTGTTCAGCAACAGAAGGCTAAGAAGGACAGGTGCAAGATATCTATCTAAAATGAAAATCCCCAGTTTTCACAACACCAGGCTTTGTGGGTCCTCCTGCACTAGGACTGCCTTCCTTGCCAGTGGCATGGAAGGGTATATTAAAGCCAGCAGCATGCGGGGAAGGAGACAAATACAGCTTGACAGCATTTCTTGTTTCTGAGCAGCATCTCTGATGTCTGGGGGATGGGCCACGAAGGGAATGTGCAGAATGGCTAGAGGGAAGTGCCACTGGTGAGATGGAGAGGGTGGCAGAAGGGAGAGCTAGATGCTGAGATGTGGCAGGGGATGGGTGAGCATGAGGACAGTCAGGCTGGTCACAAGGCTGTCTGAAATAGTGAGGAAGGACAGAGGCACTAAGGGATGGTGATGCCAAGGCTTTCAGCCCTACAAGAGAAGGGTCTGGGCTCCTCATCACTTGGTAGCTGCCTCTGACAGCCCCACCCCACAGCTGTGCTGCACCTCAGCTGGGAAACCCCAGCTCAGCCCAGGACAAAAGTTCATTTCTTTAAAGGAAAGGCACACAGCAAACCTGTAGTCAGTCTGAGATCTGTGCCCCAAGGGCTTCCCAAGGAGCAGCCTTCACTCCAAGGGTGCAGGGTGGGTGGCAGTGACAAGGAGTCCTGGACCCCAGAATGTGCAGCAGTCACCATGTCCTGGGAGCTGGAGCTGCATGTGATGCAAAGCAGGACACACAAAGCAAACTGCATGATTTTTCCCCTTTTTGCAGATCTTAGGAGTATGGCAGACAGAAGAAAAGAGCAGTATCATCATTGGGCCTATAACGGATAGCAGGCTTGCTACCAACAGAAGATAAAGCAAACTCCCTGCTACAGATCTCACTTCCTCCTGTCTCTGTCCCCAAAAGCCCAGAGAGGCCATAATGTCCCTCCCGACTTTTCACACCATCAGCCTCAGCACTTCTGTTTCTCTGTCGTTCTTCTTAGTTTTTCCCACCTAACCCTCTACAGTGAGGCACGCAATCATAACTACAGACTTCGCCCTATCAACTAAAGACAGATCTGCTGAAAGTAATCACAGATACCTTTATGATCTGCCAACATAGTTTCGGCTAAAATCTTACTTTAAAAAAAAAAAAAAAGAGAGTGTTTCATTTGCTATAAACCTTGAGGGACATTCTCCAGAAAGACAGGTCTTTTTTGGCAGAGTCTGTTCAATGGCATTTAGAGTTGGACTACTTAGTGACTAAAGTATTACTCATACTCAGGGACAGTCTGAACTAAGCATTGTGTAACAGGTCCTTGATGTCTCTGTAATTCTTCGCATACCTCCAAATTCAGTGGTAAAATCACAGAAGACCTCCACAATACCATCAGTTTATAACAGCTAAATATTCTGCAGATCAGCTAGATTAGAACGGTTTTATTGGAAGGGAAACTTAATCTGTATAGATTCACCAAAATACAATGTGATTGCAAAAGATCTCCCCCCATTCCTGAATTTCTGGCAGAGGAAGAAGTATTTGCTGCTCACAGGAAGGTACATTAGTTGTTCCACACATAAACTAACTCACAGTATTCTGGTGAGAGGGGTGGAGGTTGTAAAAAAAATAAGCCTTGGTAATAGAGGAGATGAGGATGACAGAAAATGTTTTGATCTTTCTTTCTTTCTCCGGTTGTTTTCAGGAATTTTAGAGGTAGCATCGCTAAGTAGTAGAAACACGGATAAAACAGTTTTGAGTTATATTCAAGTTTGAGCGCAAGGAACAGAAAGATAAATAAACTGGGATACGTTGAGTTTATTTATTACAACATATTTGCAACATATCTTCCTTTAGTCAGCCTACACTGTAGGATTAAACTCACTGACAGACCTTTTTAATACGCAAGTTGGTCTTCAGCAAAAGTCTTAGTTCCCAGATCTTGCTGTCTTTTAGTCCCAAACTGATAGCAACTAACTCTTCTCCTTCACATTTTTTATTTACTTTTCTACTATCACCCACACTTCAAAAGAGGTGATTCACAACCACCTGAATATTGCAAGCAAAGAGTAGCCCTGAAGAGACCAGAGGTGGCTGCCCCTGCCCTGCAGGGAGATCTGAACTAGAGCCACTTGAGGAGCAGACCAGGTGCCCAGTCCATGCAGGGAGTAGCTGCTGGGCAAGAGATGAGCCTGCTGGCAGTGACCACAGCAGGAACCTCCTTGCACGCACAAGCACCAGATCTCCAGGCTCCTTGAGTCCTACCTCTCCTTAACTCATCCCTTGCAACAGCAATGCTGGCAGCAGCCATGCTGATGTTACCTTACGGGCAGCCCTGTACTGCCGAAATTGCACCTTCAGCTCTCATAGGGCACCCTAGCACAGGACCCACTGCAGACAGCAGGAACCGCAACACCAGTTACCAGTTCATAAGTTGAGAGGTCACAGATAGCTCTGGAAACATGTTTGAGTAATAAACCTTCTCTGTTGTCAGGCTGTTCTATTTATTTAACGGTTCTGGAAATAAAATGTTTTAATAATAAACCTTTTCAGCTGTAATGTTCTTTTAGTCATTCATTCACTTATTTAATGGTGAAATCTCAGACTGAATTTTATCTCTCAAAAGGAAGTAGAAGCAATGGTTCTAATATCAATTTAATGATTTTCCGTAAGAATCAAGCTCTAGATTCTTATCTGTAGAGATACACAAATAATAATAACAATAAAATAACAACTGTTAATTTCAAGAAATAGCCTCTTCTTTCTCCACAAATTCAATAGCACCTCTCAGATCAGTGTCATCAGCCAACCTGTTGAGAATGCACTTCATTTGTGCATCCAGATCACTGATAAAAATGCTGAACAGGACTGGCCCTAGAACTGAGCCCTGGGGAATATCTCTGGTGAACTGCCATCAACCAGACACAAGCCCATTCACTACAACCCTCTGAACTCTGCCATTCGGCCAGCTGATCACCCAGCATAGTGTGAGCTTGTTCATGAGCTCTCCCAGCTGGACAATTTGTCCAGAATGGTGCACGGACACTATCAAAGACCTCATTAAAATCCAGAAAGATTACATCTACAGCCTTCCCTTAATCCATTAAACAGGTGATCTTATCATAGAAGGAGATCAAACTACTAAGACAGGACTTATTACTAAGATAGGACTAATTAAGCCAACTGAATTTTATTTGCACTGCAGTGAATCAGAATGGAGGCCATGCTTACAGCAACTGCCAGCTGGATAAGCACAAACTTCTTAAGCAGCCCCAGGTCCATTGGTGACTTCTGTCTAACATCTAGTACATAAAAGTGAATTTTTCTAATAATAATTACTGGCAGTAGCAAACATGGCCAAGTACTCAGTCCAGATTCTTCCGTTTCTTCCCATTTCTGGTTCATGAAATCACCGCAAAGCACGTGTTTGTCAGAAGGGACAGAAGCTGGATATTGTTTCATCTTCTCTTTGATCTTTAAAAACATACAAAGCTTGTAGGTGAATTTCAAGTGTGGATCACCTATGGGAACAGTCCTTAGGGGCTGAGTCACAGTGCCATTCAGTTCACAGCTCCCACTGAACTCAATGAAGTCAACAGCTTGTTTTTTGAGCGTGTGCCATGGGGCCAATTCTGTTCTCCATTAACTCATTCTGTTTTACAGATTTAACTCACATTTAAAGCAAGTAGCTAATTGCCTTTGTTAACCACACTGAGATTATACTGAGTTAATCCCACAGTAATAGAAAGGCATACCACAATTGCTTCCTAATAGATGGAGTCATATTTTAATGGTTCCATGGCTTTTAGATCTGAAACATGTTGTTAAATACAATAGAGAAAATTACTCCCTGGTTTAGTGCCAACATTGCAGAGAGATGTGTGAAGTATAAATTTGCCCTTTGGGTTTAATAGCATGGTAGATTTAAAACTGCATCCACTACAACACTGACATTATCCTAAAGATACGTTTAAACCATTGGGCCAACGTCTCCTCAAAAATGACTCAGCTCTGTAAAACCTGTGTCAGCCCAAAGTATCAAGGCGTTACACAAGCATGACAGTACTTCCTAAGGTGTAGCATAGAGCTGTAGTAGAGCTGTAGAGAGCTAGCAACATTTTCTTCATGGTATATGTAGTTGCTCTTTTAAACTAAAAAAGGGGAAGCTCAGGTTAGATGTTAGGAAGGAATGTTTTACTCAGAGGGTGATGAGGCACTGGCACAGGCTGCCCAGAGAAGCTGTGGATGCCCCCACCCCTGGAAGTGTTCAAGGCCAGGTTGGATGGGGGCCCTGGGCAGCCTGAGCTGGTGGGTGGCAATCCTACCCACGGCAGGGAGGTTGGAACTGGATGATCTTAGTGGTCCCTTCCAACACAAGCCATTGTATGATTCTATGATTACAGGCATTAGTCTCATTCCAACACATGAAGGACCACTGTTCCTGTGTAACACTTATCAGCATTTTTGAAAACTTCGTACTTACAAGTTTTCACCTGCTAGATCATCTCCAAACCCAAACATTCACCTCTTGCATTTGGTCCTCAGACTGTATCAGACAGAAGATTTTCCAATATCCTTTAAGCATTAGGTTGTTCCAATCACTGCCTATTGGCTGCCTCTGCTGTTGCAGACGTGAGACCTTGTAACCAAAATACTGACTTGCAATCAACTTCAATATTTCAATTTTTCCATGTCTCTAGTTTTGCTTATCTTTTACGGTGTCCTCCTCCTGCCCATGGCTTCTTCAAATCTGAGAATCTACTTTTTTTATGCAGTCGGGTCTCTTACCATCTAGGTGAAAGGACGTTCTGCCTGAACACTCCTAGGCCTACACCATATGAGCACAGGTTCCTCCTACACCCTCACACTAAGTGGATTTTGAGACCCAGTGGTAGAACCAATGATAATGTTCTCATTTATGATCACCTATTCTATAAACTGCAATTCTGTCAAACTGTTGTTCTTAGGATTCAGCTACCCCATTATCCCATAGGCTAGTTGTCAGTTATGAAATAGGAACTAAAGATGATGAGAAGCCTCTTCACCTTCAACTCAAGCTGCAAATTGCAATTCCTTAGCCTACAGTGTATTACACTTTATTTAATTAAAAAAGCTGGCACTGGTTCACCAAAAAAATTGCAGTTGCCTCAATATGTACTTTATCTTTTTTCAAAGAAACAGGATTTTTTTTATCAGTACTGTGCTTACTTATTTTTCCGTGATGCTTGATAACTCTTTTCACCACTGAGGAATGGAAACTTTCCTGAGCGGAAGGCAGGAGCAACATAAATATATTGCATGTAACTTCGATAGAGTTCACATTTTCAGCTAGGGAATTGTACTGGCTGCTTTTCCAAACAACTCAAGATCTGCAGTTTCACAAACTCCATCATCGTTTTGGTTTCACCTCCCCAATGAGCTCATGTATTGCCAATCTTCATTACTGCTCATATCTGTCTTTGGCAGTGTTCTCAGGGCTACTAGCCCTCCCCTAGTATTACAAAAATGGAACACTCCAAGTTTTCTGAATGAAATGACTGTAAGCATTTAATCTCAAATTCTGTGCAAAAACCACTGCAAATATCGACAAAGCAACTCAGTGCATCCAAGTCAGCCCACAGGCAGCTCTGACATCTCTGCAGGGTCAGAATTTCATCAATAGCACCAGCATCCTGGACAGAGTACTGCCAGGGACAGGGACACCAGAAACCCAACATGCTGCTGCCTAGGAAGGAACTGGAGGTAGTCATTTGTTGGCTGCTCTTGGCTAATCATGGAAGACAACAACACAAAGAAGCAAATAAGCCAGTGATACACAGCTGCAGTTGTGTCCAGTTCCTTCTGCTAAGGTGACCCCATCTCCTGCCATGCAGAGAAGCAAGAATGTCCTGTATGGTCATCAGGCCCCAGTGAAGATGGAAAAGAACATTTTTCTCAGTCAAATCTCATATGAAAAACAGTTTTCAGTAAAGACCTTTGTGAGGCACTTCTCCAAGCTAAAATGTTGTCTGACTGCTTTTCCCCATGCTTGCTTCTGATTATTAAGTGCCTAAGAAATCTTTCATGCTCTGATTTACACAGTGAGGATAGTGAAATTAAAATACTTATCAGATTCCAGAAATCTAGTAGATCAGTGAATTTAATACACATCTTATAGCATAGTATTGCCTGCAGGCAAGCCAAATCAAGTGTCTCATGACAGGTACTCCTGCATTCAGAGCCATAAAAATTGGAGTTTTCCTTCTGTTCCAGATATAAAAGAGTCCAGCACACAGAAATGACACACGTTCTGTGTATTGCTACGGTCATACAGTGTATCTCTGCGCCTTTAAAATAGTTTTCATCTACCTCCAGGAAATGTTAACATGATTTGGCAGCCACAACATACAGAAGATGAATCTGCAGGAAAAAAAAAAAACAACAACAAAACAACATTAACGATGTTCACAGCTCTAAAAAAAAAGATCCACTCACTGTCAGATAGAGAGAAATTCTGGATACTACCATAGGACTGAGTCACATAGTTCTATTTTTAATATCAACTAAAAAGATATTCACTTAATGATCATGATTAAAGACTACCAGAGCTTGGGAAGCTCATTCGTGGAATCTAACAGCCAGGCATGTTTACCTCAGCTGTCATAGGACAGCTGCATGATATAAAAATATTTTTAAGTGTCTTTATGTCTTATGTATGTATATGAACATGCACATATAGGCACATGTTCCTTGGCCAGCATCACCAAGTAGGTTGGGTCATTTACATGATAGCATGACTTACTGCACGTTACCATAGAGAAGCTTTTTCTCACAACTTAACCTGTATTTCTAACCATTTATCAAGCCAAATAGACACCTCTGAGGTATCTTTGTTAGGCTGGAGCATTCTTCGTGTATTGACTTGACAATCTTCAATAACGTATTCAAAGAACACATACAAATACCAGAGCAGCTCCACTGATACACCTCTACGTATACACAGAACAGCATCAAGGGAAAACAAACAAACAAACAAACAAAAAACAAGCAAAAAAAAAAAAAGAAACCAAACAAAAAAACCACAGACAATTCAGCATGGGCAATTCCAGCCTTTAGCTTTTTACTTAGTTCAACAAGAATTCTTGTTTGTGTTGCTTTCTGCACTTCCACGTAGAGGAATGGAAAAGGAGTACTCTTATCTGACATATCTGCACTGATGTCTTGTTAGCTAAATGTTATCACCTTACCATGGCTACTTTCAATCCTACCCCTTGAGCTGGCACTAATTTTGCTAACACAGTGTAATAACAGGATACAAGGCATCCAGTAGAGCAGAAGAATAAAGCTTCCACACAATTTAATGATGATCTTTATGATTTTGCATTAGTGTGAGAGTATCAGAACTTAGAACATACAAGAATTTTTTTATCCAAGACAGCTGCACTACATAAAGTAAGGTTGAATTTAAATAGATTATCATTAAAGTACTCCAAAAGACTAGGCAGGTGCTTATCTTCTGGCCTGAGTAGTTTGTTTGGTTTAATAGAAAGTGTTTTAAGTAGCTTAAATAAACTGAAACATGTTTCTCTCAAAACAACTGCCACTGTTTTTATTATGTTTAAATAATTTAGATGATTTGAACGCAACTTATTGGCTAGAAAAACCTGAAAACAGTGATCAGAAAACAATGGAAATATTTGGATAATCTGTCCAGATGTTGTATTTAGTAACATTACTAGCTATATCACAACTCTAAAAGCAGATTAATTTGGTGTCATGAGATTAAATAAAAGCAGGACTACGTTGCCAATGTAGAGTCACTGCTGTCAGCACTTCAGGGAGAAACCTGTCTAGGAGAGAATGTCAGTTCTTTGACTCAGTGCTTAAATTAATATTTGAATGAGCTCAGTAACACCCAGTTTGTTGTACAAGAAAGTTTACATCTGTTCATCTGAAAGGCAGGAAGACTACCCAAGGTAAAGGATAACTACTTCTGCAATGCCAAAAAAATGCATGCTTGACAAACTGGTTTATCAAGAAGGCTAGAGGAGATAAATGAGTTCAAGAGAAATACAAAATAACTTGTAAATTAATATAGTCTATTAACTCACAGATTAAATAGCAGAACCTGATTAGGGATCTATTCATATTTAGGCTAAAATTACCAGATACTTCAGAAAATTAACAAAATAAGCTGTAAATTATGCAACACGGAGTCTAAAAGGTGATCATTCTCATTTGGAAAAGTACTGACAGACTACCATCAACACAATTCAATACAGAACATAAAGCTGCTGTACATCTGTGTTCAGTGTCCCTTTTTCAGTGTTTAGTGCTGTCCTGATACATTTCCTGCACAACCATACAATCCTACTTTCTTTACAGAAACAGGTAAGCACTCTAAAGAAATCCTTTTTGCAAATAACATCCAGATGCAATCTGCTTTAACCTTGTTTCCTAAGCCCATTCCATTCACACTGGTTTTCCCTCCTGTGACCCTCCTGTTGCTCTGTTAGTCTCCAGGACCATTTCCTCCTCTCCATTTCCTCACCCCCTTGCTCAGTTCACCGACTACTCTCTTCTGATTGCAGAAAACAGGCCTATTCTCCTATTATGAGAATAGGCAGATGACCTAATGGATCTCTTCCATCTCTAACTCCTATGAACAGTGCCTCTAAGTGCTTCTTTTGTTGGTTTGTTTGCCTGCTCTAGCATTAATTAGGTTTTTAACAAGTGCATTGTTTGCTAGAATGGCATAAAGAAAAACATATTAAAGCAGCCAGCTGGATCTTGTTGTCCTATAAATTAATTCATCTGTTTTCTAAACAGATAGTGTCTTATGGCTATGTGATATGGTTACTGATCAAAGAAAACAAACAAAAACCATCAAAGTCATCATGGTGTTATGGTGTTCAGGCCCTGTTCTCATTGACAGATCTTTTAAACCACACTGTCAACAGCAAAGAGCATAAATGCTACTTTATACTCTTCCCTACCACTGTCAAAGAGCTTTGCTGTTGACCACAAAGAAGCTTGTGTTCATTACCTTTTCTCTAGTATTCTCCTTTGATCCATACCACCAGGTATTAAATTAGCATCATCAGATTTAATAGTAACACTGATCAGATCTATAGGATATATTAACTACATTGTTATACTAGCAAAGATGAGCCTAAGCACAATGAAATTTATTCTGCTTATTTTCCTCAGGGATCCAGCATAAATTGTACTGCCTGTATTTTATATACTGGTACAGCTGTAAAGGTCAAGTACAGCTCTGATTTAAAGATGCATAAAATACAGCTTAAAATTTATTTATGAGTTCTCTGATGGTAGAAAATACACACAGATCTTGCAGCTGATTACCAGGGCAAGTGGCTTGATGTAATTACCAAACGATAATGGGAATAAGATGAATGCATTCACAGAGTTAACAAACAAATTCACTGTCTGAAGAGCTACTGAGGGTACAGAACTGGAAGCAGATAATTTAGTGGGGGAAACCAAAGCTTCTGCGACTCAAAAATAAATCACTGTAGACCCTAAGGGTGGAAAAACAAACAAGCGACCAAAAAAAAAACAGTAACAAAAATAAAATAAAATAAAAAACAACACAGCAGATACAGCAAAGAAATCCAATATGAGAACTGACATGATTAAAGAAAAATTTAGCAGACAAAATCCTGTTTTTAAGGCCACGATCCTGTTTTTCCAGGCTTGCTTATAACTACTGAGGAATCAAAAGAAATACAGAGTCTGGCCTGAATCGCTGGCCTGTATAAGGGGTCATTTGTAGCTATTCTCTGAGTGCTTAGACCGTGTCCCATTTAAGTCCATTTTGCACTGGAATAAAGGTTTATGTAAGACACTGAGCAATGATGAATACCACACTGAAAACAGAAGCTCTGGGGAAATAATTAAAAAAAAAAAGCTCTTGTAGCAACTTTTTAAATCCTGCATACACTCCCACTAGAAATAATAAACCAGTAACTTATGCAGCTGGCTTTCGAGTAACTCTAAGTACAATAAAACATTATGCAACAGTGCATGTGGTTGCTGGTCTGTAAAGGGCAGGCATATGCTGGCTTGATATCACATCTTGCCCTGATAACTTTGCACAGCCTATTTAATTCATCACCGAGTATCAAATACCACTGGTGCAAAAGCATGAGAAGCATGATTTCTGAATTGCGTTAACCTTGTGGTGCAGTTGTTGCCTGTTTCTTGCTCCCCAAGCAGTTTGTCTAGCTGTTCCGTGTCCAGCAGACGAAGCTGATAAAGCATGGCAGCAGCTATCTAACCTGGGATCTGAATGGGTTCAAAACCACAAGTCTAGTCAGAGGAGAATTTGTTATGAATCTGCCTCCTTAGGCACCTTAGTGGTCTTTTGAAATTAGCTGAGCCGAGTCCCTGGTTTGGGCTTGCAGGCAGAACTGCACACACCTACATCTGTGTTCTGCTTAGAAGGCAGCCACAATGCTGCAGGAAGACCCTGGCTTGAGCTTTCAAAGCTTACAGTGGATTGAGGTGACTTGAGATGCACAGCAAAAGCTAAACCTCACAACCCCAAAAGATAAACTAAAAAAGAGAAATCCAGCAGACTTTGGCTTAAGGTGTTGCAAATACTGTGCTTTTTCTTTAATTCTGATGATGGGCTACTCTCCATGATGCCTGCAGTTATTCTACTATGCTTGTTCCAGATAAAGAACTCAGTTTAAAAAATGAATAGTGATTTTATAGCCAGAACACTTAAATGAAGGAAATCTCTCTCTTATACAGGTAGAAAATTTAGACATAGCTTGTCATGTTGGCACACCTCAACACATGCTGGCAATTGCTTCAGAGAATTCTTGGGGAGGCTGACAGATGACGGCACAGGGCGTGCACAGCTCCCCAGGAACTGAATCCACAGCTCCTCTTCCTTATGCAGACATAACCATCACATTCATTGCAGCTCTTCTCAGGGAAGAACAAGCAGAAATTATTGATGTGGTTTTGGCTGTGCGCTCCTCACTTGCAGCTAATGCTTCTTGTGTAAGAGCATGCAGGTAATGGCTGCTGACATCCTGTCTCTACTGGCACAGCTGGGTTTTAAATAGGGCATAACTGGTTTGTAGGAATGGGAGATCTCTCCTTGGCCTTTAACAAAGCCCAGGTTATATCTTTGTAATGTGTCCTTTGCTGTGTGTTCAAACGTTGACTAAATTTGAATTAACAGGACAAAACAAAACAGAAAGGAAGTTGAAGCCTTTCTCTTTGCACGAAGTGCACTAGGAACAGAGTTAACCTGCAGAGAAGTCCTGGGAACATGCTTAAAGACAGTATCTGTGCTGATGTTTGCTTTCTTATTGAAATTAACAACAACCTGCAGAGTGGGAGTGTGTGTTTGCATGATAGCCGTTCAGCTCAGAATATGCTCGGAACTTATTCTCCAGTCTTTGAGTTCAGTAAGAGGCAGTAAGTATAACCCACCACACAAAGCAAATGTAAATTGTCATGCAGAAGATTGTAACAATCCAAAAAAAGCAAAACTACAGTACTGCTATCACACATTGCTTCCTTGAATGTGGAAAAACACAAGATGAGCAACACAAATAAAATAGCCAGAGAAAGAGCATTTCGTTGATGACAGCAGCTCAAAAGAAGTAAAATCTTTTAGACTAGTGAAAAGTCAGATACTCCACCTGTTTAGTGCATATTCCTCTGCGTAATAACTCAAAGATGTGGAAGAATCATGCTTCATAGCACTCCAAAATTCTAGCTGTAATGCTTTAGCATTTAAGTTACCCTATATGTCCTTTCTAAACACCCTGTGAGCAAGTACTTCATCTGAAACCACTTATTATTTTTTGACAGTGCCCAGAGCAAACTGGATTGTGCCCAGAGAAACTCAAGAACAAAATAACACTCAGCACATTAAAAGTGTCCTTGAAAAAGTCTGGTCGCAGATGAGGTATTTGTGGAGGTGTCAGCATTAAGCTCACATTAGGAACACAAAACAACAGGCCCTTTGCCAAATTTATGGCATGGTCATCACAAGTTAAGAGTGATACAGCTTCTATTAGAAAAATAACTTCAGTACTAGTTCCATTTCTTAATTTTACAAAGGTAATAGACTTATTACTGTTTTTGTAGGGTTGTCCTCTTATGATTTAACATCTGTATCAACAATCTACCGCCATGCTATAAATTAATAAATGACTTATTATAACACCCCCCCAAACCAAACATTTTGTCTAACCTATATGAATATCAGTGCTCTTGACTTGGAATGTCTCCATCATTTCTGAATTTACAAAACTAAAAGGTATCTTAAAACACTTTCAAATGGGGTCTGATTTGTCCTGCTGGAATCCAGCTCACTTAGGAATGGCACAACAGAACATTAATTTCATGCATCTTTCACAATAAGTATTTTGGCCAACTGACAAGAGGAAAACATCGCTGGCTGTGTGAGAACCACTTAAAAGAAAAACTGAAAGGAAACAAGTGTAAATGCAGCATTTTCAGTTCACTGGAGAACTAGAAACGAATGCTGATGTTACTGAACTTCCGCTTCTGGGTTCAAGGACAGCATCAACCTACAATTGTTCAAATCATCTACTGGCACAGACACTTGTTAATTTGAAAAAAGCACAGACTGCAGAAGTTGTCTTTGTATTCAACAGAGCCCTGAGAAATGCTGAGAACCAAGCTGTGGCCATGGACTGGGCCACAGCACAGGATCAGATTTAGAAAAAAGCAGAGATTCAGAAAATGTTAGGAGGAGATGGAAAGGAGAGTGAACCGAACCCAACACAGCTGAGCAACCAAACAGACTTCCCTTACAGTTACAGAAACAAGACACTTCCTAGGATGGAAAGATTACTTCCATTTGTGACCCATTCTGCACTGCTGTTTCTAAAGGCAGTTAATCCAGTTTATGGTAGTCTGCAATTTAGTGCCCATGTACATAAAAACAGGTCACTAGCATATCTCTTTGCTTAGAAAGCAAATGCTATATACATGACACATCAGTGCCTCTAATAAGCACGTGAATACAATGTAATTTTTTTCTGTGTGCATGCATCTGTACAGCTGTGGCAGAAATTGTGCCTGTGTAGTCACTGAATGCTGTAACACCCCATGCGACAACTACTGCGTTCTACGGAAGAAGTAAACTTGGCTCATGTTACACTTACATTATTACACAACCACAGTATTCCTTTCACCACTATGCTTCAGGCAATATTTTTCAGCAGTTTTAAGGGTTTTTTTTTTTGGTTTTGTTTTCCAAGCTTAATGCCACAGCATAGGGTAGGATTCATGAAGACTTACTTTTGACTAAAGCTAGCTATTGTTTTATTGTTTTCATTTGGGTGAGAAACTCCACACTTCAACAGGAATTATGCTATTACTGCTATGACCAGTTCCTACTAATACAGTGATTCTCCTTTATAGAATTACTGTTAAAACATATTGCAATAAAAAAGCATCTAGCAAAAACAGAATTTATTCTGCTTTTAAGAAAAAGTATTACCTTGGCTCTTCAAAGTTGATGGAGAAAAACATCACAGTAATTTGAGGGAAGTTGTTAGGAATATAAGAGAGAGGTACAGTCCTCTTCCCTGGCACAGTGGCAGGCACACTGATGGGGGTACTAATCAACTGTACCATGGATCCTAAAATATTTATTAAATTAATAAGACTCATAGGGGGGGAAAAAAATGGTCCAAATAAAACAGCAATCTTGTGAAGAGACTAAAATTATTGTAGAACAAACTATTACTACTATGTTGACATGTTAAAGAAATGACCTTTTGAAACCTGTCTATACTAGTGACTTTCAAGACCATCTTTGTGCAGAGTTCACTGTAGACTGTTAAAAGGCTAGCAAGCAGAGCTCTGGACAAACATGTACTGACCTGCACTACTGTGTGAAAGACTAAGACCGGATAAAAAAATATACGTATCTTAGTTGATTAGCTTTTGTACTGAGGAAATCCTTCCAGAGCCCAAGATCACAGCAAGATCTGGTTGGAGAGGTCTCTAGTCCAGCCCTCTCAGAGCTGACTGCTCTGAGCTCACACCAGCTTTCTCAGGTCTTCAGCCAGCTGGGTTTTGAGAGACCCAAGAATGGAGACCACAAAGCTTCTCTTGGCAACCCATTCTACTGCCTAACTGTCATTATGGGGAGAGTATATTCTAGCCCGAGTCTCCTTTATTTCAGTTTAAGCTGAAGTCTCTTGTTCTCCTGCCATCTATCATTGCTGAGCCCAATTCCATCTCTTCACTTCCCTAGAGATTCTGAACAGCTGCTATTAGGTCTTCCCGAAGTCTCCTCTTCTCACTGAAGCAGTTCAGTTCTCTTAGCCCTTCAACATCAAAGTTTAAAAAAGTTAATTCTCTGTAAGGATAACACAAATTCAAGTATTTATTACAGAAGTGATGACCTGCAAGACAACAACCTAAAAATTAAACAAGCGTACGTGGTTTGTGCGGCCCTGATCTCAGTGAATGTTAGCACCTGGTGGAATTAAACCTCACTTTTATGCCAGAAAAAACAGTCTACCTTCTGTACTTACAGTGAGCGCTTTTATCAAATGGTGTATGAAATGCTCTACTAGGCAAACTGAATAAGCAATAGCTGTGTACCTACCAAGAAGTCACGTGGTACACTTCATTAATGCATCGGGTATATTCCAAAATAAAACCTGGATCAAACTTCAGTCCTCAAGGGAAGAAAAGTAAATGAGCACCTCTCTTGTAGGGCGTTATGACATTAGTTTGTAGAAACAATAATAAAGTATGGGCCAAGATGTACAAAAGGCAGATGGATAAAACTTCTTGATTGTTTTAAAGGCAACATGAATTAAACAATTGAAACAAACTCTTTTGGATCGTTTAATGCACACCAATGGGTGACATTAAATGCCTTTCCATAAGCATAACACTGGATTTTCATTTGCAAGAGCATATGGTTATGTTTGCTAAATTGTCCTTCTGCAGCAGGTGCTCTATTCTGTGAGGTAATACTACCTGCCCTTTAAATGGACAAAGTCATAAAGTAATAAAATTGTGTCCAAGATAAATGGGATCACCCATTCATTTAATTCCAAAGTAAAAAGTGGAGGTATCAAGTTGCAGGCGTATCAGTGACAAACAAATTATGGTCACACACTACTTTGATTTATGCCTAAGTATCGCCAGAATTTAGACATTTAAGGAAAAGGTCACACATTTAATCTCTGCATCAGAGCCATCGTGACAGTTGGGAACCCATGATTTATTATCAGATGTCACAATCAGTATGGAGTGGCTTGAATGGTTGGTGTGTAGCTTGCATGCGGCTGGCTCGTGGCCCATGCATGGCTCACATGTGGACTATATATATATATACAATTTATTTTCTTTTTTTACCACAGAAGGAAGGGATGTCATCCAAAGGGATATGAACAAGCTTGACAAGTGAGCCCAGGAGAACCTAATGAAATTCAACAAGGCCAAGTGCAAGGTATTGCACTTGGGTTACTACAGTCCCAGCTATGTGTATAGACTAGGAGAAAAACTCATTGAGACAGTCCTGAGGAGAAGGTCTTGGGGGTCCTGGTGGTTGAAAAGTTGGACATGAGCCAGCAGTGCACAACTGTAGCCCAGAAGGCCAACTGGGTCCTAGGCTGCATCAAAAGAGGGGTGGTCAGCAGGGAGAGGGACGTGATTGTTGCCGTCTGCTCTGTCCTCGTGAGGTCCCATCTGGAGTACTGCATTCAGGCCTGGGGCACTCAGCACAAGAAAGATGCGGAGCTGTTGGAGCAGGTCCTGAGGAGGCCACAATGATCATAGGGCTGGAGCACCTCTCCTATGAAGAAAGACTGAGGGAACTGGGCTTGTTCAGCTTGGAGAAGAGAAGGCTTTAAGGACACTTCATGGCAGCCTTCCAGTACTTACAGGGAGCTTATGAACAAGATGGAGACCAACTTTACAACAGCAGATAGTGATAGGACAAACGAGAATGGTTTTAACAAAGAGAGGAGAGATTTAGGTTAGATATTAGTGGGAAACTCTTCACTGTAAGGGTGGTGAGGAACCGGAATAGGTTGCCCAGAAAGGCTGTGGATGTCCTATCCCTGGATGCATTAAAGGCCTGGTTGGATTGGTCCCTTGGTAGCGTGGTCTAGTGGCTGGCAGCCCTGCTCATGGCAGGGGGTTGGAACTGGATGGTCTTTAAGGGCTTGTACAATCTGAATCATTCTATGGTTCTATGAGACTATCTAGCATTGCAGGGTACACAATATGTCACCGTAGTGACACAAAGATGCCAGTTCCCAGGACCATGGCCTAAGAAAGCAAACTGTGCAAATTCTGTAAACAGAGTTAACTCTTTGGTCCCTTCATTCTACCATCAACGGTAGAGGTCCTGGCTTCAAACCTACTAATCACCCGCAGTTTAGCAAGATAACCTTAAAACTGTGTTAAAGTTATCCTCTAATTTCGTAATTTTCTGTTTTGCATGTGACTTTGTAGCAGATTTCAACACTCAGTTTCTGTGGAAAAAATCAGAGCATGCACTGGATTGCACAGTGCTAGGAGAGCTAGGCCTGTCAGCAACAATCAGTGCAAAAAGTGGACAAGGCAGGACTGCAGAAACCATCAGCACAATTCATTTCTTATACACAAGATTCCTTCAAATAGGACTGAGAGTTAAGGGTGGAAATGGAGAAAGGAAGGGATGGGACTAAAGACAGGAAATGATAAATAAGGAGATGAAGGGGTAAATGGCTGTAATAATGCTGTTGTTTACTGGTACCTTTATAAATGTACTGGGTTTTTGCTTTTGTTTTTCTTTTTTTTTTCAGGAACATCCTGATAATCAAATGGTAAGTTTCTGCACCTTTGATGCATGCTTTACAAATACACACTGACAGCCATAACCCTGAAGAGCTTACAGTCTGAACAGATGAGGCAAATAAAGGGTAAAGGACTCAGACAGAGCTGACTTGCCCAAGGCTACACCACTTGAGAGTGATGGACTGTACAGATCTTTTTCTGCTATGGCTGTTGCTTCATGTTGTATTTTCCACAGTAATAATACACAGCACAGTTAGCGGTGCTGTGAGCAAGCAAGCAGGTCTATGGCTTGTCTGCTACTTGTTTTTTGCATGGGCATGCCATAACATTACTGTCAGGTGCTGGATAATGCCCCAGAAAATCAGGATCAAGCCCTCTTTGACACACAGCATGTACAACATAAGAGGTATAAAATATGACGTCTTGCTCCTTGGCAGGCTTGTATTCCGGCCCTACACACTCTGGCAGGGGGAAGCTGCTTGGGTGTTATCCCTGAGCAGTTTCAGATCACTTTTCTGCTGCCACTGGTCCACCACTCTCTCCAGCTGCAGAAAGCTGGGACTCATCAGGGCTTCTGAGGCTCCTCCAAAGCACTCACCTGCTCCAGACCTGCCATCATTGGTAGCATTGCATCACTGCCAGACCCACCCAGGGAAGAGCAACGCTAACAAGCCCTCCAGCGAGATGAGAGTAACGTTTGTAAGCAGCAGCAAAAAGGAGCTGAAGATCCCTGCCAGTCACATACCTGTTGTGCCCACATTCCATCTGTTACAGCTAACCAAGGACAGCAAATAACCCAGTCTTGTTCTCCTCACCAGCTAACTGTGGGAGCAGGCTGCAGCTGTGAAGTTCACAGTCAGCCCAGCACAGACCTTCTTCAAAACCCAACGACTTTTGTTAGTGAAGCCGTCCGATAGGGTATAAAGAAGCTGTGATGTTCCCTGGGTCTGGGAAGCACCCTGCCACCTCCATGCCCTCTGCCTTGACACACAAGGCTTCTGTTTAATCCCTCAGATCAGCCTCGCTAAGCAGAACATAAACATGACTGGTAAAAGAAGAGTTCCCACAGATGCTCATCTCTCACGTTAGTTTTCACTCCTAACAGCTCTTCCGTTATCTAAAGCTGTTCCTGAAATTACTCAAAACCTCTGAACACGTCACTGGGTTTTACCCATGGTCCATTTTAGTTCCAGGGCAGACCTGAGACCTGTAAAGACCTCGTGGGCATAAGAAGGCGCAGCGCCCGCCAGCAGATCGTGCCCTTGATGATTTTCTTATTTTAGTCATTAGGAGTCCCTCGGTACAAATAAAGTGTAAAAAATCCCCCAGAGGGAATGATACGCTCTCCCTCCCCCTCTCCTTACTCATTATTTCTTTTCCACGTACACTGCCCGCAATGAAACAGCGCGGAAAGCGAACCGCGCGCATGCTGCCTCTGAGTCTCAAACGATAAATCTCGGGGACAGAAATCTCCCCCGCAAAGGACAAACAGCAGCACATCAGAGCGTTAGAAACGTACATACGAAGCAGCAAACCACCGCTTCCTTTGTTCGCCGAGGAAAGTCCCTCTGCCACTCCGCATCTCCCGCAGGATGGGCGAAGGGATCGCGGCGAGAAGCGGTCCCGCTTACCTTCATCTTGCTGCCGAACGGCACTGCTCCCCGGGGAGTGCGCTGCGATGCGGACTCCGCGCCGCCCGATCCCCACACGAGCTCCGCCGGGGCTGGGACTACTACAGCTGCTGCTGCTGCTGCCGCCGCTGCCGGGGCCGCCGCTCGCGGGCTCCGATTGCATCAGCGGGCGGAGGGAGGGAGGCGCGCGCGGCGGCGGGCGCTGGAGCGCGGCGAGGGGCTGCGGCCGCCCCGCCTCGCTGCCGCCTGAGGCGCGCACATTTGACGTTAGCTCACCTTTTGGCTCTGTTCCCGGTGCTCCAGCTAGTTCTCTCCAAGAC